>CM033798.1:36906243-37201083 GCA_019656835.1 Rhododendron ovatum | reverse complement strand
AGAGAGAGAGAGAGAGAGAGAGAGAGAGAGAGAGAGAGAGAGTTTTGGGACAATTCAGTAGAGAGAGGATGGGTGTGTTATGCGTGGTGGGGAGATGATGTACGTGTGAGTGAGGCGCCTCTTCGTGCCATGTGGGTAAGTGCCAAATTACAATTCTGGACAACAGAGACAATTCACAAGCCCAACAATCGAGGGCCAAAATCGTCCAAATTGGACAAAAATTGCCAAGCAAAAATCACCCCAAACTTGATCTTCTTTAAGAGAGGTAGGATAATAAGATAAGAAAGTGAACAAGTTAAGTTTTTTTAGTTTCGTGAAACATATACGGAAAACTTTTGTTACTCCATCATACTCCCTCCGTCCCCTTTTAAGTGTCCTGCTTCGTAATTCCAACTTATTAAAAAGACATCATTATTATACCTTTCACATCAACTTTTTCCTCCACTTTCTCTACTTACCCATCATCATTACACTTTTACTCACTTACTTTTTAAAATGGAATCTACTTTTAGGGATAAAATAGATAATTTACCAAATTTACCGATTAACTTTACAAACTGGACACTTATTAAGGGACAGTCTAAAATGGAATACCGGACTATAAATAAGGGACGGAGGGAGTAAATGTTTTTGAAAAACATTTCACGCTAATTATTGTGCTTTCACTCTCACAGAGACGAAACTAGAATTTTAAATGCGAAGGATTGGAGGATATGCTGTCAAGCGGGGGGGCTTAGCAGCGGTGCCGAGTGGTCGATTTGGTCGTTCATCCCGGCACACACGGATCTAATTTGAGCGCATAAACGGCAGGATTGGCCGCTAGCTCGACACCCAAGGACGGAACTAGGATTTTATCCTAGCAGTGGCGAAATGTATACTAAAAAAATTTAGTGGTGGCGAGACTATAAAAGTTGGGCATAATTTTTTTTTTTACATATACTAATTACATTTTCTAAAATTCTTATCGTGGCGGTTGCCGCCACTAGACCCCCCTGGTTCCATCCTTAGGTCACACCGCTGCCAAGCACCCCCGATTGACAGTATCCACAAGTCTGCGAAATGTATACTAAAAAATAAAAAGATGCATTGCAATATAAATATTCATCGACTCTAGGAAAAATTAAAATAACACAATAAAAACTATAGTAAATGATGTTTATCATTTGCATGTGGAGTGTGAAAAAAACTAATTTAGTTTTGGAATACTATTTTAGGTCTCCTTTCTTCAAAAAAAATAAAAATAAATAGAGGATTTAGAATTACTATATAACAAAAAATAAGGAAAAAAATAAAATAGTGGTGGCGAGTTTATATGAATTGGGGATAATTTTTTTGAATAATTAATAATTGTATTTTCTAAAATTTTGCCGTGGTGGCCGCCCTTACTAGACCTTCCCGGCTCCATCCTTGCCCTCAAACGCATGTGGGTTATATAGCTCAACTCTTTAAGGGGTGACGCATGCTCCATCCTTGCTCTCAAACGCATGTGGGTTATATAGCTCAACTCTTTAAGGGGTGACGCATGAACCTTGACGTGAGCAAGACATAAAAGATCTCAATGAGATCTATCAAATATGACCCATATTTCTAAGAAAATTATTTGCGTAAACATACAATTTTTGAGCTTGAAATTATCTTCTTAAAAAATACTAATGGGAACTGGAACGGGGCCTTTGCTTGACCGATTCCTAGACCTAAAATAATGGGTTGCCCCAAGCGTAGGACTGAGACCGATGTAGCACAATACCCGGTAAGACCGGAGTCGAATCCACTAAGGACGATGAAATGTGTGCTGTGGAACCTCGGGTTGTAGAATTAAACTTAGCTCTTAGGTAGCCACCCCTTTGTCGATTGATGGAAGATTAACTAAAATCTAGGAAATAACTATTCTTTTCAAATAATTAAAAAAAGAGGTACAGTCATAGGGTTCATAGCACTCGTAACCAATCCGGACTAACCTGCTCTATTCAGTGTTCTTAAAAACGTAGAACTTTATATTGAAAAAGATACCCCGCAAGATGCGAAACCCTATGGTCACCGTATACCCATGCGCAGCAAAGAATGAGTTTTGGACCCCCATTCCCCCGTTCACATGGCTCCGACAATGCCCGGGTTCGTCCACGGGAAGTATTTTTCCAATCTAAAATTGTTTATTTTATTTTAAAAATAAGAGCAGTGCCCAGACTAGTCACGGCGTGCTAAACACCCCACAACTCTACCTGTACGACTACTCACTAATCATCATGCATAAAATAAAAGAAATCCTAATTTGAATATGCTTCTATTGTGCGAGATGGAAAATAAACAGAAAAATATCAACTAATCAGAACCAGCGAATAACTTTTATAAAGAACAGAAATTAAAACTAATTATCGAAGTGCAAAATCTTGAATGAATCGTTGAGAACTTGAAGAAAAAGAACTCTAAAGTAAACTGCGTAAATTAAAAGTTGTTGTATTAATATCCGAACCAGTGAGCCCGGTTTCCTTCGTTGTACGGCTGCTGCTTCGCGCAGCCCTCTGTCCATTTTCGTCCGTAGGAAATCTCCTTTTTCCAAAAGGTGCCGAAGTCTCGTCCGTTTCTATCAAACCTAATGAAAATAATAATAATCCCTTTCTGCGGCAGCCGTTCTTTCCCTTTTATAAAGTACTACGTACTGTAGCTGACCTCCCTTGTAAAAAGCTTTGGCCCACCATTTAACTGTTTGGTCCACTTAATAGTAAAATAAATTCAAACCCAATTCATTATTTCCAGTGAACATTAATTCCGTCAATTTAACTTGCGAACCATTACTCCAATTGCAGTCCTGACCTTTCACTTGATTGAATTCGAACAGTCTAACGTCGAACACCATTTAATGTTTCAACTTTGCAATCTTTTGTATCAAACTCTCCAAATACCTACAATACAAAAATCAATCATTAAAACTCTAAATAATAATATAAATAGACTTAGCAATGGTAAATTAGGGGGCGCGTATATGAACATTTATGCGCCCATCACACCTCCCAACTTACACTTTGCTAGTCCCGAACAAAGAAAATAAAAATGCAACTAAAGAAAACAAATTAAAACCGATAGTTCTTTTAAACCCCCAGGCGGCCCCGGTAGGACGAGTGCAGTCTCGTGAGGATTTTCAGCAGTGATCACCCACAAAACACTGTGAATCCTCTTCACATGAAACTCAAAAAACTGTAAGATAGCTCAATGATATCTCAAGTAATGATTATGAAGCCATCGCAAAGGGATAATGGGAATAAGCAGTTCTAGATACTATCAAGTCATAAAAATGAGTCATGGCACTTAAACTTAGCGTGTGTGAACATGGGCTCCGGTCACAAGTGAAAAATAACTAAAAGTTCTTTCCGGACCGAGTCTCGACTTCAAATCTCACCGTGTCATGCACTCAACAAATGAAATCACTCGAAACAAGGTGCATATTACTCTCAATATGTGCAGTTGGAAATATGTAACTGAAAACAAATACTCTGCACAAGTTGACACAAAAAGAAAGCTCTACAAAGTGGATATACGATCTCATGAACGGAATGTCAAGTATTGAAAACTCTTTTTACCCACCAATTCACAGCTTATTGCCCCAAGGATCAAATAGGACTTTCATTTCAGTTATAACATTAGGTAAGGGAAAGTATTTTAAGGTTAGGTAAAAATTCAAGAATCTTAGAATAGGCTAACCACAACTTACATAGGGCAAATATAACGATGCGTGCCCTCGTTTTCTTTCTTTTTTTTTTTTATTTTTCAACTCCGCCACATCTCTCTTTCCTATCTTTAACACAAACTCACATTTAGAACAACTACTATTTTCCACAATAATATGGTGTCTTCCCTTTTGCTCTTTTTTTTTCTTTTTTTTTTTTTTTGAATGGAAAAGATCACCAGTCAATCAAAACTCAATTCTACTCATCCCCTTCTCAAAAATTCACCTTCACATCATTAACTAACCATTCTCAAGATACAATATAGATAGTGGAGTTCAACAAGAAAAAGGCTGTATGCATGAGGCTCAAATTGGTTCAAAAGTGATAAATGTGTGAATGAAGAAACGAACCGGCTCTAAATAATAAATATGGCCTATAATCCTCTCCAATGGGCAATACAACCATGCAACTTTCCAAATCCAAGAGATAAGTAGGCAATTCAAAACATTTCCAACACTTGACGACAAAAATAATGAGGTCAACAACGAATTTACTTTTTTTTTTTTTGACAACAAGAGTTTATTTGACACCACTCCAAGAAAAGATAAAGCTCTAAACTCACATGAGGCATAAGTCTCCACTAAACTAGCCATCAAGAATAATCAAGTCACAGCTCACAAGCAACCAAAGCCCAAACAGACGTGAAGTGTAAATGTGCTAAAAATAAATGCCATGACAGATTCTTCGCGACAGGCTAGTAAAAAGAACTAATATACCACCACAATATCAAAATAATGACTATCACATCACAAACTCAATCAACTAAGAGTCAATCTCAATAGCCTTCAAATCTCATGCAAAAAGATTTCCACCATTGTTTATTTTTTCAATTTTTTTTTAACAAAATAAAGAACAAAGTGATCTCTCCCCCCAACTTAAACTATTCAATGTCCGCATTGAAAGTATGAAAAATAAAGACAGGACATAAACATAAAGAGAGGATAGATATCACCTCGAAAAAGAGGGGCTAGACAAAGTAAACTATAGAGAGAGGGAGACCTCCCAACTTAGAATGAACAACCTGCAAAATGTTAGCCTCCAAGACAATAAGAAAAATAACTAAAAGAAATAAATAAGGCAAGAAATAAAATGAAAGACACAAAATTAAACCATCCACTTTCTTCACGGGAAAGATACGGGTACTATTTTTCTCCCTGACCAAAGACTGTGTTTCCCTATTTGTTGGAAGGACAGTATGCATAGGATTCAACGATATCTTGAGAAGTGGTACCATCATCTAATAGGCTGTCACTCCCTCTGGGGCTCCAGATTCCTTACCCACCACTCCGTTTGTGAAGCAATCTCCACAGGGTTTGAATATTAAAGTCAGATGGTTCGGACAGAATTCTCGCTGCTAACTACGCTCCTGCCGTCAGACCCAACCTCCTAAGTACTACATACATAGCTTCGACCAGGTGGCTATACCAGACCATTATGCTAATTTTTTTTCCTTTTCCAATTTTTTTTTTTTGATTTTAAAGATTAACAAGAAATAAAAGAACAAGTGTACAAAGATTGTTCCCAAAACCCAAGTCAATGATGGGTACCCCTATTGCTAGGGGCCGGGTCCACTTCTTAGTGAAGACAGTGGTACGCGAAAGCTACCCGTCGGAACGTAGCCCAACGGCTACACAACAGGGTCATCCGAATAAACAGGATCGACCAAAACCTCATCTGGTTCACCTACTTCTACATATTCCAAAAATGGTTTTAGACGCTGTCCATTAACCTTGGAAATATTACCATTCTTAGGGTCACAAACATCTACCGACCCATTCGGATAAACCTTATGCACAACGTAGGGGTCCCACCGGGACCTCAACTTACCAGGAAACAAATGAAGGCGCGAGTTATACAAAACACTTTTGACCAACACTAAAGGTTTTGCGCTGAATATTTCTATCATGATACGCCTTAACCTTAGCCTTATAAATACTCGCACTCTCATACGCGTCATTCCTAATTTCCTCAAGCTCACACAACTGGAGCTTCCTATGGGCACCGCCTCAGGTAAACGCGCGTTTAGCGTCTTAATGCCCAATAGGCCTTATGCTCCATCTCAACGGGCAAGTGGCAGGCCTTACCATAAAAGCCGGTAGGGTGAAGCACCTAACACGGTCTTGTAAGCAGTGCGGTAGGCCCACAAGGCATCAGTCAACCGAAGTGACCAATCCTTCCTATTCGGGTTCACGGTCTTCTCTAGAATCCCCTTAATCTCGCGATTTGCTAGCTCAGCCTGACCGTTGGTTTGAGGGTGATAGGCAGTAGACACCTTGTGAGAGATGCCATACTTGCTCATTAATGCCCCAAAAGACCTATTGCAAAAGTGCGTACCCTGATCAGAGATAATGGCACGTGGCATGCCAAACCTTGACAAAATGTTAGTTCGTAAGAACTCTAGTACGACCTTGGAATCACTGGTCTTAGTGGGGACTGCCTCAACCCACTTGGAAACATAATCCACCGCCAAGAGGATGTACTCATAACCGTATGACACCGGAAACGGACCCATGAAATCAATACCCCAACAATCGAAGACCTCTATCACAAAAATGTTCTGTAGGGGCATCATATTCCGCGGGCCAACCTTGCCTAATTTCTGACACCGGTCACACGACTTACAAAAGACGTACGCATCCTTAAAAAGACTCGGCCAAAAGAAACCACACTCACTGACCTTGGCGGCGGTCTTCTTTGCGGAGAAATGACCTCCGCACGCCTCGGTGTGACAAAACTCTAAAATTCCCCTTTGATCAGTTTCGGGGACACACCGGCGCACTATCTGGTCCGCGCAATACTTGAACACATATGGATCATCATAAATATATTGCCGGACCTCTCTCAAAAATCGCTGCTTCTCAGCTGTGGACCAATGGGGTGGAATTTTCTCAGTCACCAAGTAATTGGCGATATCTGCAAACCATGGGCACACATTAGCAGCGAACAACTGCTCGTCAGGGAAAGAATCCACAATGGGGAGATGAGAGGTGGGGTCCTCAAACTCCAGACGAGATAGGTGGTCGGCCACTACATTCTCAACCCCTTTCTTATCCTTAATCACGAGGTGGAATTCTTGCAGCAAAAGAATCCACCGGATAAGGCGAGCTTCGTCCTGCTTGGTCATCAGATACTTCAAGGCCGCATGATCGGTATACACCACAATCTGCGAACCCACCAAGTAGGACCGGAACTTGTCTAAGGCAAACACCACCGCGAGCAATTCCTTCTCAGTAGTGGTATAGTTCATCTGTGCCTCGTTCAATGTCTTGCTCGCATATAACGACGCAGGATCTTTCCCTCGCCTCTGCCCTAAAACCGCCGACTGCATAGTCAGAGGCGTCACACATCAACTCAAAGGGCAAACTCCAATCCGGAGGCTGAACAATCGGCGGAGTAGTGAGACTCCGCTTCAATGTCTGGAATGCCTCCTCACACGCCTCAGACCACACAAATGGGTGTCTTTTGACAGCAAATGCACAAGGCCGGGAGATAGCACTAAATCCCTTAATGAAACGCCGATAGAAACCGGCGTGACCGAGGAAAGACCGAATGTCTTTTATAGACTTTGGAGTGGGAAGATTTGCGATCAAATCAATCTTCGCCTTGTCCACCTCAATACCCTTAGATGAGACAATGTGTCCCAACACAATCCTTGGGTCACCATGAAGTGGCACTTCTCCCAATTAAGCACAAGTTGCTTCTCCTCGCACCGTTGCAAGACCTTTCCAAGTTCTCGAGGCATTCGTCAAACGAATCCCCGAAAACTGAAAAGTCATCCATAAACACCTCCACGATCTTCTCTACCATGTCGCTAAAAATTCCCATCATGCACCTTGAAAAGGTTCCGGGAGCATTGCACAAGCCAAAGGGCATGCGACGGTAGGCAAACGTACCATAAGGCACGTGAAGGTGGTCTTCTCCTGATCCTCCATGGCTACCTCAATCTGATTGTAGCCAGAGTACCCATCCAGGAAGCAATAAAACGCGGCCAGCCACTCTCTCCAGAATTTGATCAATGAATGGGAGAGGAAAATGGTCTTTCCGGGTGCTCGCATTGAGCTTCCGGTAATCGATGCAAACTCGCCACCCGGTTTGAACACGGGTCGGCACTAGCTCGCCCTCGCCGTTTCTCACGACGGTCACTCCTGCCTTCTTAGGCACCACCTGCACTGGGCTTACCCACTCACTATGGGCTATCGGGTAAATAATACCCGCATCTAAAAGCTTCAGCACCTCAGCTCGAACCACCTCTTTCATATTAGGGTTCAGACGACGCTGAGGTTGCCTAGAAGGCTTCACATCCTCATCTAGAAAAATGCGGTGTGTACACACCGTTGGACTAATTCCCTGTAAATCCGCTATGTCCAGCCTATGCGCCCACGTGCTTTTAACAGGAAGCAACTTAGCCTCTTGATCTCCTCGAGGGATGAGGAATCACAACCGGAAAAGTATCACCTTTAAGGAAGGCATACTTAAGCGTGTCCGGCAGAGGCTTTAACTCTGGTTTAGGCGGCTGGACGACGATGGGAGAGCTTTAGGAAGTGGGGCGCCTAGCGGCTCAGGAACTGGGTTCCAAGCTGCGCCACACACATCCTCCACTGCAAGCATCTCCATCAAACTTCCTACCTCTGGAGAATCTAAAAATGACGCCTCTTCGGCGGTTAAGGCTATCTCCAGAGGATCCTTGTATAACACACTATCGACATGCTCTTGTACCAGCGTGTCGATCAAACTCACCTCATATATCTCCTCATCATCCTCAACTCGGCTATCCACGTTGAAAACATTCACCTCCATTTTCAAGTCCCCAAACGACAATTGGACTTGTCCAGTTTTGCAATTCATGACAGCACTGGAGGTGGCTAAAAATGGACGGCCTAGGATGATAGGAGTCTTTTCAAAGACCTCTGGTATTGGGCATGTATCCAGGACAATGAAGTCGACTGGAAAAAGAAACTCGCCCACTTGAATTAAAACATCCTCCACCACCCCCTTTGGAATTCTCACACTCCGGTCAGCCAACTGCAGCGTGACCGGTGTGGCTTTCAAATCGCCTAAGCCAAGCTTTAAGTATACTGAATAGGGGAGCAGGTTGACACTCGCTCCTAAATCCAGTAAAGCCTTATCGAACTTTTGGCCTACAATCGCTATAGGGATGGTGGGACAACCAGGGTCCTTACACTTGGTGGGGATCTCAGTTTGGAGAATGGAGCTCACTTGCTCCGTCAGAAGCACTTTGTCCTGACTCTTGGTTCTCCGCTTCGACGTGCACAGATCCTTCAAGACCTTAGCAAACTGAGGAATTGCGTCAATGGCTTCCATCAAAGAGATAGGAAACTGAACTTTCTTGAATAATTCAAGCATTTGAAAGTTCACATTGACCTTAGGTTTCGCCACCAAGCGATTTGGATATGGAGCAACGGCACTACAAGAAATTGCGTTGAATGCGACCAAGAAGAAGGTCCCAAAAAGTTGTCATTTTGGTCGCAAATTGATACAGCGACCAAAAAGTGTGGTCACCAAGCTAGTCGCAATAAGCTAGTCGTATTTGTATTTCTTGACCAAACTAAGTTGTGGTCGCAATATGTTCCACATTAGGCGACCACATGTATCCGGTCACAATAAGGTTATGATTTTGTGACCAACCACTGGTCACAAAAAGAAGTAAAATGTGGTCGCCAAATACAAGCTCTGGTCGCAAAAGGGGACCATTAGACAACAGAGTAAAATGTTTTGGTGACTCAATAGTTGGTCGCGGAATATATTTTCATTTGTCGCAAAAAGGTTCCTTGGAATTCACATCTACATGTTCTAATAACTAGAGAGTTTGGTCGCAAAAAACCTTCTTTTTTTTACAATGGATTGCGTTGGTCAAAAATTAATTCTCCTACAAATATCTTTTGTAACTGCAACTAGATTGTAAATCAAAAATACCCAAGAACCAACTAGTTAGTCTCAAAATACAACATTAATAATAATATCCTTGACATTAATAACCACGTAATATGTTTTTCAAAAGCAACAAAAAGTAATCAACCATCCCCAAAAACAACAAATTCCACAACCTACTTGTTTTCCAACGTGTTTAGTTACACCACATTCAAAACTATAAATATTAGGTAAAGGTCCATGATAAAGTAGCAAAAAGTGAACTTCATTACTCCAAGCTCTAACCAAGTCCAAACTCCAGTAGTTTCTATGTCTGCAAAAAGTGACTCCATACTCCATTCTGCCCAAAAGTGTCTTCATAGTCCATCTGCAAAGTTCAAAACGTGATAGAGTACAAGATGGTTAAAGTCAACTGGAGTTGCAATGTAATAAAAGTAGTGAGCCACTTTTGAAGGAACCCAAATGCAGCAATAGTCCACTGTCATAATATTATCCAAGAAATGCCATAATTTCAATATCATAGGTTGGATACATAATCTAGGGAAATCCAAAAGCATGCAACGCTTCAAAAATTGCAGGAATATCAATCCTATAAGTGTGGAAATGATTAGGATGTAGCATAAGAGCATTCACAATTATCCAATGAGTATCAGTACCAGACATGGGTACACTACAAATATTAATCACCCTCAAAGTACTTTTGGACCGAATAACCTATTATTTAGGATACCTAAATGTAGAGCAAAAACACAGTTTTAAACATGTTCTTAGCGTCTTTCAAGAGTATCCCTTGTGTGCCTGAGTAGAAAACATAAAAGAAAAATTAGACACGTATTTTATCTGGTTACACATTTTAGAGAGTGTTGTGACATGGACAAGTGAGGTTGTTCGACGTGTCCATACTTCTTAGCTTGTCATAAGTTGCCTGAGAACTGAACATTCAATTAAAAACTCAACAAGAGGAGAGAGAGATGAGAGGGGTGGTTGTAAGTATAGGAGATGAAAGGGCTTGAGAAGAAGGAAGTTCTTCTTCCCTAGTTGTGTTGTCTTTTCTCTATCTTTTTCTTAGACTTTGTGATTCATAGAGGGAGAATTTGGGAAGAGATTTCTCTCTGGCAATTTTGAAAAAAAAGAAAGGCAAATACAAGATCTGGTCTGGTGTATATGTATAGGTTGTGAACTCATTCATGATGCAGCCCCAATTCCTTCTTAGTTAAGTGGGGAGTTTGGGGACACTTGTCTCATCTCTTGCTAACTGAACCTTTACAAAATATGAATCATGACATTTTGGAAGACTGGGTGAATGGCACCGGGTGAAAAATGTTCTTACAATTCTAAATTTCTAATTAATCCTTTAAGCTATTACTAGGTTGATTAAGTTCACTTAGCCACTTATTTAGACATCAAGAGAGGGAACATATCTCACTATGAGGAAAAGCTTATCATTAGGCTCCTCTAAGCTAATAATGCAATGTGAAGAGGACACATTACCAAGTAGCTGTAGGTGAACTCCCCACTCCATAAGAATAAACCGCAAGGAACTCCACATATACCGAAATAAAGAATTACATATATCGAAATAAAGAATTAAGGACTTCTGAATGGTTATTATGAAGAGTACAAATATAAGTTAATAAAAAAAATGAAAACATACCATACTTCTAACTCTATGCTTATGGAAATGCAAAGTTGCATGGGAATGGGATGTGGAGGCTAGAAAGCTAAAGGTGGAGTGTTAGTAGACATACCTGCAATGGAATGTAAGGGGTAAAATCACAGTTATTCTTTCTCATGTACCATACAATTACTGCAACAAAACGATAGATCAAAATTCACAGTTACCATACCTCAAGAGAAAATTAACCCCAAGAGTGCTAGTTACCGACTTACGTACCTCGAGAGAAAATTACTCCCAAGAGTGCTTGAGTACCTATTAAGTATTAAGGTTGGTTCATGAACAAAATGAATGGCGAACAAGGGAACAAGAAAATAAATTGGAAAAAAAAGAGACCTGCACTTGTCAGGGTCTTCTTCAAGGCCTTTATATATTTTCACTGGACGATGGCCTCTCAATCTTATCACTTGGGTAGCCTTTCATGACTTGTGTAGCCTTTCATCATAGCGATACGTCCTCTTGTACCTTATCAGATGTTGTTGCACAATCAATATTGGCAGTACGGAGCAGTAGATACATTAAATTGGTCATTTATGAGCATCATAGCACATCCTAACCAAAAATATGAAGAAAAAAAAATGCACCATAACAATGCAATAAACAAATGAATAAGCAATAACATCCTTCACTCATTTTGTGGTCAGAAATGGCGTAGGATGCTATAGACCCACAGGCCTCAGCTACGTGACCAGCGTAATAAGAAAAGATGCAATCTATTTGCTTCTTTAAACTAACATGTACATACAAACCAATAAATTCCACTTGAAAATATTTGGCTAAGTCTTCTCTCGAGTCAGCAATAGTCAAATTTGATTAAGGGGTAGTTACATTTAAGGAATGACTTGTAAACATATATTAACCTAGTGAAATCAAAATCAATCAACCATTGGACTCAATATGCAAGAAGTATTAATCACTTACAAAAAACAGAAACCAGAACAAGCAAATGAGATAAGTATATCGGAAACTTTGATTCCCTTAACCATGTATAAATGCAGCTTACTTATCAAAATATTTCCACAAAAACTAGTTTAACAAAACCGTAGAACCCAACTCACCCCTACAGGCGATAGTTACATATTTGTTCAAGGAGAAGGTTTGAAAACATGCAGAAATGCTAGTCGCTTTGAAGTGGGAAGCTAAACGGCAATGCTATAAGTTCCCTCATGTACAAGACTCCAAAGGGTGGACAGATTGGGACCAATCATCTCATTTCATCTAGAAAAATTGAATACCAATCATCTCACTTCATCTAAAAAAGTTGAATACCCTTATATCAGGATGAGATGTAGCATAAATTAATGGGACTCTAGTAGCAGATTGTTTTAATCTAAATGCACTTCAATTGAAAATTTGATTAGTCGTCCTACAAATTTGTTCCGTTCCAATTCTCAATGGATCCACAAATTCAAAACATCAATTTGACTTACATATATTCCTAGGCAAAAGTAAAGCCCGTTCTCTGCTGCTCAAATCATCAAAATCACCATAGGCATATATAGCTAGTCCAAGACAAAATCAAGTACTTACATGTGAAGACCTAAGCAGCATTGTTTGTTGTCCTGTAAAAGAAAGTGAAGTCCTGGTCATTACTTGGGATTCATATATCAAGATTCTAAAATCGTTTGAAAATTTTCAAGGTGTGTTTGATTTTTGGGCGCGAGGAGACTGGCGCTTCTCTTTTTCACGGAACGCTGTGTATGGCCTTTAATGAAACGCTATCTAAAGCCTTCCGTGTATTTCCTTTCCTTTAGCCTTGAAGAACGCTATAATTGCTACTCTATAATAGCATTCCCAAAAGAACACTGTAAAATAACGTTATAGAAAGTCATACGTGTTGTAGTGACTTCTCTAATCTCCCTTGGGAGTTTCCCCTTACCAAACACTAAAACTGAAATCCAAATCACACTGAACTAACCCGAGTCTATTTGCAAAATCGAAAAGTTTAAAACTTTTTATCAAAACTAAAATCCTATTTCAAATCACATTGAACTTAGTAAATTAATGTATAAACTTATTTTACAAGACCAATAATAACATGAAATCCACTAGAAACATCAAACTCAAGAGATCCAATCATTAAACTTGAGGAAACTAGTGTATTTCTTAATTGGGGCTACAGGTGTGGAGGAAGCGCAAGAAAAAATTTCCTACAGTGGAGGAAATTAGGGTTTTATCAATTAGGGCTTATCAAAATAACTCACAATATACATGAATGTGGATCGATCGATCGATCGAGAGTGTGCGAGAGTGAGAAAGAGACACGGTTCAACAATGATTCAAAGCGAGAAGAAACCGTACACACTAACCCTAAGCAGATGAGATAAACTCATTACCCCAAATAAAAATCGACAGAGATCGGAAAAAAATAACACGAGCGCAAAAAATACAAAATCGGGACTATGAAAAGCTTCTAGCAAGAACACCCTCCGCTTAAAATCAGTGCACTAAACAAGACGAAATAAACACCAACAAAAAAAACGGTATACAACTTCAAGAAACAAAAATCGTAACTCACGCGATGAGCCACAGTGGCCGACGAAGCCGAGAGAGAAAACACGAACATGCAACAGGCGATCGAAATTTCCACCGGCAAGAAACCCTCGAATCCCTGGTGTCTCTTCTGATCGTCTAGAACCATCTACTCTGTAAGAACAAAAGAGAAAAGCAAAGAAAAAAAAAAATATAAACGCAGAACAGCGCGTGACGTCAGCACCCCAAAACTTGGAAAGACGAAATCACAGATGCCGTGGAATATATCGGCGCCGGCCCAGACCCAAATCCGTCGGCAGCCACCTCAGTTCCTCCCGTCGCTCAACCTGTCCGATTCCCAACCATTTCCGCACCAGTCAACCAACCCTGCTTTAGAAATTCACCAAAAATTGTATACCTAACCAAATTACTTGATTCCAACGCCAATCTCTTCTTAACTTAAATATGCAGCTCCTGTAAAAGACCCAAAGCCACTCAAAATGTTCGTCATGCCCAGAAAGTTAAAAGAAGACAGCCACGCACAGATTCGCACATCCAGCAAACAGCCAGTATTCAAAAGTTCATAACTAATTGTGTGATTATCGGTTTTGCATGATCTTGGTACCGAAATCTTCGTATTGAAACGTACTTTAACAGTTATGAAGACACCAAAAATTGATTCCTAGCAGAAGGACCCCAAAAAGACAGATTACCAGAACCCACGAAATTTTCAGCACTCTAGATTCATTCAAGACTCAAAATAGATGATCAAACTTGATTCTTGTACATCAAACTAACACTTAAACATGTAAAGAAGGTAGGAGATCCCTACCTCAAGTATCAAGACCAAGCTTTGAGCTCAAACCAAACCCTAGCCTCCAAATCCGAAATATGCCTCCACCGAGCTCTTCCCACACGATCCGAGGACCGAGAATGATGAGCTGTGCGTGGGTTTTCAAAGATCGATGGAGGAGTAGCAAGAATTTGGTTGAGGGAGTGAGAGAGAGAGGACCGAGAGAAAGGGAGAGGGAGAGAGAGCTTACGTTGAAAAAAAAAGAGAAGGGGAAAGTGAAGTGTTCGCCTGGTGTATGTTGATACATAAAGCCCTAATGCACTAACACCCCTCTATTCCACGAGCATCACATTATAACTCCCAACTCATACATCATCACACATTAGCAACAACATTTTGTTCAAAACATAAATTCATATATATATTAGACCAATTGCATTATAAATACCAAGAATTAAATGATGAAATTACGGGTCTCTACAAATTTCATACCTAATTTCACCCAATCCCATCTTTGATTCGCGTGGGATTAATTATGGGATAAGGAATAGTATTTTTTAAAAAAAATTCAAGAACATTTTTCGAAGAAAGAAACTTTTGAAAAAGAAACATTTTAAAACAAATAATTTTGTGAAACATTTTTATTACAAAACAATTTGGGAAAAGTTTTTTTTTTGAGCTAATTTTTGATTAAAAAAATAAATTTCTTAAAAAAGTTGAAAATCAATTTTCTGAAAGAAAAACAATAGTTTTTGAAACTTTTTTTTGAAGAAAAAGGTTTTTTGAAAACATTTTTCAAACAAAATAGTTTTTGAAATCATTTTTTGAGAAAAGAAAGTTTTAAAAAACATTTTTTCGTATTTTTTTAGCAAAAAGAATTTCTGAAAACATTTTCGAAAAAATGAAAGTTTTGAAAATAGTTTTTGTAAAACATTTTTGAAAAATAAGAAAGTTTTGAAAATATATATTTTTAAAAAAATTTTTTCAAAACAATTTCTGAAATTAAGATTTTTTTTAAAAAAAAGGTTTTTTTAAAACATTTTCTAAAATTAATTTTTTTAATTTTATTTAAAATCATTTTCTGAAATTAATATTAAAGAAAATAATTCTGAAAATACTTTTTGAAATCAATTTCAATATCATCAAATATTTTTGAAAACAATTCTTTATTTGTTAATCCTACGTAATCCCACCTCCCCCTAGGATTATTTAGTACCCCCGTATAGAGATAAAATTAATCCTGGGATTAATAATCCTAGCAGTCATTTCAGGAACCAAACGTGGGATAACTCAGGATTAGGTATATTTAGTCCTATCCCAGACAATTAATCCACGAATCAAACGAGGCCAGTTTTAAAGCTTTAGATAGATAGATGATTAAACGTCCCCGTATGGCAGAGTATGAACAAATTTTAAACTTAATCAGCCAATTATATTTTATAATGGTCGATGAATCATTAGGATTTCATGTCTCACTTCTTCCATCATTAGCACTAAAATTGAAGATCATCGAATATCAGCGACTGCCTAATCGACAACATTTTCCCGTCCCGAGATATTAAAATATTTGATTGTAATACCCGACCCCACCTGAGTTTTTTTGCCCGATCAAAACCGTCCATATTTTACATATTATGAAGTGCATTAGTTGGACCAAAAATGAAGTTAATTGGGTATCGCTACACACTTGATCGGACAGAAAAATCTATTTTGTTAATGAAATTTTGTCTCAATAAATAAGCTTTCTAAACTTGACCGAGACACATTTTTACGAGAATGATATAATCAACAAGAAAAATAAAATCAACGGTCTGGATAGTCGTAATTGTGTCGCGATCGACTGGCTACCGTATGTTAAAATACATCATAAGACCTAGTTTGTTAATAATTATATTGAACATATAGAATATAACTGTTACTATTAACTCAATTTTTACAGTGGTCGATCTGAACCGTTAGGATTTCACGTCCCACTGATTCTATTATGGTCACCAAAATCAGAGATCATCGGATATCGACGACCATTTGATCGGACAACATTTGATGCATCCCGAGGCATTAAAGTTTTAGATTACAAGACTCGACCCCCACCAGAGTCTTTATTTTTCTATCCAAATCGTCTATCTTTTACATATTACGGAGTTCATCAATCGTACAAAGAATGAAGTTGATCGGGTATTACTACACATTTGATCGGATGATAACTATCATCCAAAAAATAAATTGCGTCAAAATCAAGGAGTTTTCTAAATCCGATTGAGTCAAATTTTTACGATAATGGTTTAATCAATAAGCATAACGAAATCAACGACCTCGACTGTTGAAATAGTTTTATCTTATTGAGATCCGTTAAATAATCGTATCAAAGACTATTAGAAAATGTATAACATATAGTATAAATTTTTGATGTACCGGGTTCTGGTATACATTTAGTGACTTGACAATTGGTCCCTAAATAAGAAAGATTTTGTGACTAGCGCATCTTAGTCACTCAAACATTGAATATAGAGATATAAAGCAACTAGCTTCTTTTTGGTCGCTAAATAATCATATGTTGGTCGCAATACTTATTCATTCAACTTTTTTATATGACAAAAAACATTTGGTCGTTAAATGAATTAGAGTTTGGTCGCTAAAAGTTTTCCCACCAGCGGTAAAGTTAGGCGCCAAAGAATAGGTGACTCGTATTTACCGACCAACACATTGGGTCGCTCATGGGAACAACTTTCCTCTTTTCACGACCAAGGAAGCTCTTAGTCGCAAGAACCATGGCAAAAGAGACCCAGATTTTGTTGGTCACAAAAAGTTAGTCGCAAAGAACACAATTTGTTGTAGTGCGGGTGGTGTTGGAGTCGTGGGGGCCACAGTTGCAGACACCACCACTTCAGGAGACTCCGCCTCTTTCTCTACCTCAGGAACACTTCCCAAGTTTGGAATGATTGCTGGAATAGCTACCGGCACCGGGGGTGGCACCGATTTCTGCTTTGGGGGCAAATCTTTATCAATCACCTTCCCACTTCTGAGAGTGGTGATCACTTTTGCATCTTCCAGACTGAGATTCGGATTACTTGGGCCAGAAGAATCGCCCACATAATGGGTACCAGCGGCATTGACTAAAGGTTGAGAAGGAAACTTTCCCTTCTCCTGTTGGACTTGTCCAACTGCCGCCGTCAACTGGGTCAATTGGGTCCTAATGTCACCAATTGCCTGTTTGGTTTGTTCAGTGAAGCTTAACTGAGACTGCATGAGAGCCTTCATCATCTCATCAGTCTGCTTATCCCGCGGGGGATGGTTTATGCCAGGGGGTGGTCCAAAAGATGAAGGACCAACCCCTGCTGCTGCTGAGGTGGGTAACGAAACTGGGTCATTTGGCCTTGAGGAGGCCGAACTGCTGACTTGCGGCTGAGGTGGTGCTGGGGTTGCACTGGGGCTTTTTGATCCCTCCAACTCAAAAGTGGGTTTTGGGCCCACCCTGGATTGTAGGTATTTGAATAAGGATCCCAACGCTGGTTAAGCGCGTTCACCTCAGCTTTTACTATGGTATGCGTCTTTGACAATGGGAAATGCGGGGCAAGCAGTGACAAGATGCCCCGGACGCTCACATAACGCACACACCTCTTCGACTCTCACCTCATTCGCCTGATGGACTTGCTTAAGCTTCAAGTCCTCTAATTGTTTAGCCATCTGGTCCAGCTGAGACTGGACATTGTGCTCTCGCACACTAGAAGGAAAAATGCCAGACCCACTGGGTCCCTGTGCAGCCATGGCCCTATCACCGAGGTCGGAAGGTTCCCAACTTCGGTGTTTCTCGGCCAACTCCTCGAGAAAGTCCCACGCATCGTCCGGGGACTTATCTAGAAAATCCTCCTCTTTACAGAGGTACTCCATTTGTTGGACCGTAGCAACATTCAAGCCCAAATAGAAAAATGACACCAACTGGTGTTTCACGAAACCATGATGCGGTAAGGACAACAACAAGTCCTTGAACCGCTCCCAGCATTTAAAACGACTCGCCCTCTTTCTGCTTATACGATTGGACTTGGCGAGTCAGGTACTTTGATTTACTTTCCGAGAAATATTTCTTGTAAAATAAATCTCGGACAGCAGCCCACGTCTGAGAGACTGTGGCTTCTGCATCCGCAGCCACTTATCCGCATTGTCCCTGAGCGAGGCTGGGAAAAGCTTAAGGCAAGCATTCTCCCATTGAGTAGTGGTGGCCAGGGTGCACCAAGCCCTCGAAATGACGGACGTGCTCATACGGATCCTCATTCTCCTTCCCACAAAACAGGGGAAGGGCATTATGCGTACCAGGTTTAATGGTGAAAGCATTACGTGCTTCCACCGTCTCAGTTGGTAGAACAATTGGACCAGAGGAGTAGTCCTCTCAGGATGCATGTGTGCACGCATCGACATCGGTGGCTCTGCTATTGGTGGCTCAATTATTAAATCAACGAAAAGGCACCGATATCAAAAGAATCACCACTAAAAGACTCTCCCTCCACGATTACTCTCGGCTCTCTCAATGGCTACGAGACGCCTGGTATTGTCTCGTAGTACTTAGGCTTTAGAGGTGATTGCTTTCCTACATGGAGGATTGCGCACCTCTACCTATGATGGCTCAAACAAAACTAAAAAGAAAAACAAAAATAAAATTAACTACCCGAATTCTTTAACACACGTTACCGTCCCCGGCAACGGCGCCAAAAATGCTTGACCGATTCCTAGACCTAAAATAATGGGTTGCCCCAAGCGTAGGGCTGAGACCGATGTAGCACAATATCCGGTAAGACCGGAGTCGAATCCACTAAGGACGATGATGTGTGCTGAACTCGGTTGTAGAATTAAACTTACTCTTAGGTAGCCACCCCTTGTCGATTGATGAGATTAACTAAAATCTAGGAAATAACTATTCTTTTCAAATAATTAAAAAGAGGTACAGTCATAGGGTTCATAGCACTCGTAACCAGTCCGGACTAACCTGCTCTATTCAGTGTTCTTAAAAACGTAGAACTTTATATTGAAAAAGATACCCCGCAAGATGCGAAACCTATGGTCGCCGTATACCCATGCGCAGCAAAGAATGAGTTTTGGACCCCCATTCCCCCGTTCACATGGCTCCGACAATGCCCGGGTTCGTCCACGGAAGTATTTTTCCAATCTAAAATTGTTTATTTTTTTTAAAAATAAGAGCAGTGCCCAGACTAGTCACGGCGTGCTAAACACCCCACAACTCTACCTGTACGACTACTCACTAATCATCATGCATAAAATAAAAGAAACCCTAATTTGAAATGCTTCTATTGTGCGAGATGGAAAATAAACAGAAAAATATCAACTAATCAGAACCAGCGAATAACTTTTATAAAGAACAGAAATTAAAACTAATTATCGAAGTGCAAAATCTTGAATGAATCGTTGAGAACTTGAAGAAAAAGAACTCTAAAGTAAACTGTGTAAATTTAAAAGTTGCTGTATTAATATCCGAACCAGTGAACTCGGTTTCCTTCGTTGTACGGCTGCTGCTTCGCGCAGCCCTCTGTCCGTTTTCGTCCGTAGGAAATCTCCTTTTTCCAAAAGGTGCCGAAGTCTCGTCCGTTTATCAAACCTAATGAAAATAATAATAATCCTTTCTGCGGCAGCCGTTCTTTCCCTTTTATAAAGTACTACGTACTGTAGCTGACCTCCCTTGTAAAAAGCCTTGGCCCACCATTTAACTATTTGGTCCACTTAATAGTAAAATAAATTCAAGCCCAATTCATTATTTCCAGTGAACATTAATTCCGTCAATTTAACTTGCGAACCATTACTCCAATTGCAGTCCTGACCTTTCACTTGATTGAATTCGAACGGCCCAACGTCGAACACCATTTAATATTTCAACTTTGCAATCTTTTGTATCAAACTCTCCAAATACCTACAATACAAAAATCAATCATTAAAACTCTAAATAATAATATAAATAGACTTATCAATGGTAAATTAGGGGGCGCGTATATGAATATTTACGCGCCCATCAGCCTTACTCCCTTGGAAAACCAAATTAGCCCGCTTCATTTGGGTCGTCTCATCGCCTTTTCACATTCTCATGTGATCACATTATTGATTTCCTTCTCACACTTGACCCCCTCCTTCAGGGATTTGGGGTTGGTGTTGTGCACCGTACTGTGCAGCTCCGAGCTGTTGAATTGTGTATCCGACGGCTTGGATCTCATCTAGACAATGAATGATCGAGAACCGTTGATTGCCAAGATGAGATCCAAACCGTCGGATGCATGATCCGACGGCTCAGAGATGCATAGCACGGTGCTGTGCACTCCACTGCACAGCACCATCCCCCATTCCCTCCTTCAGTCCTTCTCACACTTCACCCCTCCTTTCTTTTACCTACTTTCTTTTCCCCCACTAATTATTCAGCATTCTCCAAGTACTATCACTACTTGTCGTTGTCTAGCTAGCTACGTGACAGTGATACTTTTCTTAACCATTTAATTACGAAGTGACAAATTATATTGATCACTAATGCTGTGTAATATACAAATGTACGTAGGTATGTCTGTATGTATATTTAAACACTTACGGGGATGATTTGGAAAGGAATTTGCAAGCTGTGGAAACATAGAGCCGAAAGAGATGAGGCTTGTAAGTAACTGTGGCTATTGTGATCTTAAATCGATCGGATCAAACTGCCCATGTTTAATTAATTCTTAAAGTAGTATGTGCCATGAGAGCACATGTTTAGTTCTCATTGAAGGTGTCTAACTACACCCACTTGTATGGGAAGTTGTAGAAGTAATAAATAATTTTGCTAATATTTACCAAGAGAAAAGCTTGTTCCAGGTGAGACCACCAAATTACCCTTTTGCATTTCCCGCTGTGTTATCTTTTCAATTTCCTTCTATTTTTCTAGCCCTTTCGCGTTTCAGCACATGGGTACACCACATCATAAACAAAGATTATAGACAAAAGAGAAAGTAATTGTTTACCCCATTAAGTACATGCAAGAAGAAAAGGGAAATTAAAAAGAGGCCAAGAGAGGGCTGAAGATGAAAAAAAAAAGTGCTTAGCATTGTACGGTACACTCCTTATAATAACTACTACAGTATATTCTTGAATGAGTTATTGATGTTTTTATTAATCAATTTTTATTTAAAAGTCCCCAACCAAAATATAAAATAAAATTGTTGGCTTATTGTTTGGTTTAATGTTTAATGTTTTTTTTTTTATCAGCAGTCTTTTGTGAATCCTTTTCATATTTAATATTAGTCTTTACTATGTTACTTCTATGTTTTGTCTCATCAAAATGAAATAGTGAAGTTATCATATTGCTCCAAATTTTTTTCTAATGTTTAACAATTAATTTTGCTAAAATTAAGTTTCAAGAGCTCATGAAAAACGATGAAAGGAAAAAAAAAAAAAACTTTTCATGAAGAACTAAGCAAACAATTACGCGATCGTAAGTTCCATCTTATGTTTTTGATGGTTGGGTACTTCTTAATCTTAATCTTAGTTCCAAATTAAAGTTAAGGGCATTTTCGTCTAAAAATTATAAAGTGTAATCTTTCCAGAAACCCAATTTATTACTTCTGTAAATTCCCATATTAGTGGGTGACTCATTTAATGAGAACTAACATATACCCTTGGGGCACATATTAACAAAATCTCTCTTTAATTTGAACAACAAGCTGATTATATACGGTCTTGTTAATGTATGCCCCTAAGGCACGTGATAGGAATACATTGTACCTCCAGAATTCAATTCCACTTCCATGGGAAATCTAGGCGTAATAATTGAGTAATCAATTATGTTTTCAAAGGGGACAGCTGTTTGTGTAATGGACGGAAATACCCCAGCTTCACATGTTAAACATACCGACCCATGTTTTCTTCCTTAGTAATATTTTAAGCATGCATTGATCTCAACAAATTTACTTGACAAATGAAAACAGAAAAAGTCGGGGCTATTCCGAAGCCGTTCTCCCTAAATTTTGGTATTCTTTGTTTGCTCAATTTGTTCTATCTTTTTTAAATTTTGGTTAGATTCACATTATATTTATTGGTTTAATTGTCCATTTCAATGAAAGGAGTCTAAAAATATGATCAAAAGCAAAAAAAAAAAAAGAGAGAAAAAGAAAAGTTCACTAAAGACGGAAAATACCAAACAACTGGTATATTTGGTATCTTTGTCATTTTATATGAAATTTTTTAAAGTTCACTTCATGTTTTTATACTTTTCTGATTTGTCTATGATTAATCTAAAAAATTAAGACAAAAATCTAAAATAACAAAAATAAAAAATACCGGACCAAAAGTTGAGGGAGAGTGGGGCATGAAGGAGACCCGCTATAGCATGTTTTTGACACTTATCCGCGAAGATAAATATAGTGATGTAAAAAAAAAAAGGGTTATAGCATGTGAAGATTTTTTTTTTTTGGGTACACAGCATGTGAAGAATTACTTGCTCTGTGGTGTAATTGTAACGACTCGGAATTTTTTTAGTGAATAAAAATTTTATTTTTATTGGAATTTCTTTTAATTACTTAATACTTTAAATATTCCTTTTTAATTTCTCTAATCCGTCATAATTAGATTTTAGTCTTTTAAATTTCATTTCTTGATTAAAAGCCCTACATGACTAGTAAAGTTAGTTTCCAACCGATTAGTTGGATGAATCGGACTACCAATTCACCTAGTTACATTTCTCTAACCCTAATTGGACTTTTTTGACCATCTTTGAATCTTATGAACCCCTCCCATACCTAATTGAACCCTTAGATCTTTAGGGGTAATCATTATAACCCATGAATGGTCATTCAAGCCCATACCTACCATCATTTACCTTTTTAACCATTGGTTAATAAATGCTAGAGGAATTATTATTCCTTGGTTATTGGCCATTTGACTTGCCAATATATATATAACTTTGACTAGACAAGTCATAGCCATCATGTTGCTTCCAAAGGTGGCCATCTTTATGCATGTCATGCATGCAAACCTAAGGTATAGCCTTAAACCTAATTATCCTAGAGTTACTTTCTTAGACACACATATATACTCATATATATGTATATATGTACTTCATAAGCTATGTTAGCATGCCTATATAAGCCTACACATGCATAGGTACACTTTCTAGGAAATTTTCCTCCATTGAGTAGTCACTTGAAAACTCTCTAAGACTTTTTCTCTTTCAACTAGACTTAAGACTACCTAAACCTACTTGGTATGTACTTATATAGGCCCATAGTACGAGAGAGAGAGAGAGAGAGAGAGAGAGAGAGAGAGAGAGAGAGAGAGAGAGAGAGAGAGTGAGGTGTGTGATGTGTTTTGGACACTTACACAAGCTACTTCTTTAGCCCTTCTCACACTCAACCTAGGTACAACTTGACAACCCATTCTAGTCTTCCTAAGTACAATCCTAGCCATCATTCGTTCTTCCTTGCAAGTTAGCCCGACCTAGGACTAGACTAGACAATAACCCTTCATAATAACCTAGGATTTAGCCTAAAATTGGATTGACAAGTGAGGGAAGGCTAGGCTTTTGATTAAAGGCTTGATTTGACCAAACAATGGAGCAAAACCAATGGGTAATGGGAGAGAGAGGGGCCCTGTAACGACCCTGATTTTTCGTAAATAAAAAATTCGTTAAATATTTGAATTTTATTTTTGATTACTTGGATTGCTTTTAAAATTTCTTTTTAATTTCTAATAATCCGTCATAATTAGATTTTAGTCCTTAAAATTTATATTTCTTAGCTAGAAGCCCTACTTGGCTAGTAAAGTTAGTTTCCAACCGACTAGTTGGAAGAACCGAGCTACCAATTCACCTAGTTATATTATCCTAACCCTAATTGGACCTTTTTGACCATCTTTGAGCCTTATGAACCCCTCCAAACCCTATTGAACCATTAGACCATAGAAGTAATCATTATTACCCCATGACTAGTCATTCAAACCCATGCCTAACTCTTTATTTCTTTAACCATTGGTCAATAATTGTTAGGAAAATTTTTATCCCTTGGATAATAGACCTTTGACTTGCCAAAAAACTTGACAAGACAAATCATACAAAGGGAGTCATCATTTGGCTTCAAAAAGAAGCAACCCTAGCCATGCATGCATGCAAGCCTAAAGACTCACAAGCCTAAACCTAATTTGCCCACCAAAGTCACTTTCCTAGATTCTTTAAGTACATATAACCATATATGTAGTCATATATATATATATATTCATTGGACAAGAGAGAAAGAGAGAGAGAGAGAGAGAGAGAGAGAGAGAGAGAGAGTTGTGAGGAGAGAGAGGGAGGGAGGCCGAGAGAGAGAGGGGAGGGAGTGTGGTGTGTGCATGTGACTTTGGTCACTCCCACAAGCTATCCTTTGTAGCCTTAAGCCTATTTGACTACTTTACAACCCATTTCTAGTCTTCCAAAGTACAAACTAGCCTTATCATTTTGTTCTTTCTTACAAGATAGCCATACTAGGACTTGACAAGCCATAAAAATCTTCATGATGAACTAGGTATGGCTTAAAGTAGAAATGACAAGCCATGGAAGGCTATGACTTGATTGAAAGACTTGAAATGACAATTCAATGGAACAAAAAATGAGGTAAAATGAGAGAGGGGGAGGCCGGCTATGGGAGGGAGAAAAGGAGCCATATTTTGCTATAAATAGCACCCCCCCCCCCACACATTCAACTCACACCTTCATCCTCCAACTTCTCTCTCTAAGAAAGTTTGTGTTCTTACTTGTTCTTGAAGTTCTTCCAATGTTCTTCAAGAAACTCACCCAAAAACACCTTTTCAATCCATAAAGTTTAGTAGTTTTAGTCAAGATTAAGTTTCGAGAGAAGCCTTTCTCTTTCGAAGCTACTGGAAGCCAACCGTAGAAAGTTACTCCGCCCGACGTACTTTTTCTCTCCGTAATCGTCACTACTGCCAAGAAGAAAGGTAGAATCCCTAGTCCACTAACTTTACGTATAGTATAGAACCGTATGTTGGAAAGTAGAATGTCCTTAGTTCAAAGTATAAATATCCTTAACCGTTTTTCTTAAATAGATAAAGTTATCTATCGTTAAGTTTTCCTTAAGTAGATAAGGTTATCTATCGTTTATAATAGTCGGAATGCATGATTATCAACAAGTTTATCTTGCTAATAGAAGTATGAGCATGTTGAATGAACGACTTTTTCTCTAATAAACATGTGTTGTTTTGAACTTCTCACAAAGAAGGAAAGAACGGTTTTCGAAAGATAGAATTTAACACTTGATTAGTAGTATTCGGATTTTGATCTTTAGGATGGATATGAGCTGGTATGCATGAATTGCTTGTATTACTTGTGATAAAGCATAAGTGATTTTCACTCCAAAGGCGTCCGTACATGTGGCGTTATGCTTTAAGTGGTGATTTGAGCATGATTAGTAATATAGAGTTGGATGATCTTGCTAATTTAGTTTCAAGATTACAACGAATAATTTATGATTACGTATATGGAAAGTTCTACTGCGGAGTCTAAGCATGAAAATGTGACATGAAAATCGAGAAAGTTAGAGACATGACACCTAGAGTATGTTAAAGGCAAGGTGTGGATTTGAAACCGCAATGTGGCCGGACTTGCCCATTGTGTGGTATGTAAAGGAATGGTTTTGAAAACCCAATGGAAACTCGAAGCAGCGGAACCATTGTGGTATACTCGGGAACCCAGAGCGGCGGAACCGAGGGATGAATTGGGATTTTTGAAAACCCAAATGGGAACCCGGAGCGGCGGAACCGAGGGTTTGAATTGTGGATTGGTTATCCGTGGAGAGGAGCCAATGCCAAATTCCATGTTTTTGTGTGCCAATGGAACCCGACGCGGTGGAACCATTGTGAGGAAACTCGGGAGACTGGCGCGGTGGAACCGAGGTTGGGTGTGTAAAATGACGATTTTGAAAATGTTGATTTGGTAAATGAAAGGTGAAACCAGTGACACGGTCTACGAGATGTTGCGTAGGAGAAACTCAGAAAATCACGGACACCAACGTTAGTGGATAGTGAATGTGGATGTGTCATTGTAAACTGTTTGGTCAATTATGCATGTACTATGTGATCTATTATTGGTAAGTTAAGGGTTAGTGGATATGGATTATTCTATTGAGCTCTCGTAGCTCATAGTGTTACCTTTGGTGACCCTGACATATTATATTAGTGGCGATGCTGGTATAATGTGTCAAACTTTGTAGATGATCAAGATAAGCTGTACACCTTAAAGGCCTTTGGAGCTGAAGAGTTAGCTAGGATGGAGAAGCAGGCGGAGCTGTAGTTAAGAACCTTAGTTTCCCTCCTTTTTGTAATGAAAGTACTCTTATGGAGATTGTGTTGTAATAATGAGCCAGACTCTATTTTGAAGTTTCAATAAAAATGTCCTTTTAACGTTTTCAAAATTCGGGGCGTTACAGGGTCGGCCATGAGGGAGGGAGAGGGCCAAATTTTGCCATAAATAGCACCCCTCATTCACCATTCAACTCACACCTTCAAATCCTCCAACTTCTCTCTAGAAAATCTTTGTGTTCTTACTTTGTTCTTCCTTGTTCTTGAGTGTTCTTAGAGTTCTTCCTATGTTTTTCAAGAAACTCATCCTAAAACCACCCTTTCGATCCATAAAGTTGTGAAGTTTTAGTCATAAAGTAGCTTCGAGAGAAACCTTTCTCTTTCGAAGCTACCGAAAGCCAACCGTAGGAAGTTACTCCGCCCGACGAACACATTCTCTCCGAAGTCGCCACTACCGCCAAGAAGAAAGGTAGAGTCTCTTGTCCACTAAACTCAACGTATAACGTAGAACCGTATGTTGAAAGTATAAGTAGATTTTTTCGTCCTCATTATCTCTAAATATACGAAGAATATCCCTATTTACTTTCTCTAAGTATATAAAGTTTATTGCTTATAATGTTTGGAATGCATGATAGTTAACAAACTTATTTTTGCTAAATGGAAGTATGAGCATGTTAGAATAATTGACTTTTACTCTAATAAATAAGTGTTGTTTTGAATTTACCACAAAAGAAGAAAGAACGATTTTTCAAAAGGTAAGACTTTATCATTGATAGAAGTATTCGAATTTTGATCTTTAGGATGATTATGAGCTTGTATTATGAATTGTTTATATTACTTGTCTTGTTGTAAAGTATAAGTGATTTTCACTCCAAAGGCGTACATGTGGCGTTATGCTTTAGGTAGTAATTTGAGCATGATTTGTAATATAGAGTCGGATGATTTTGCTAGTTTAGTTTCAAGATTTCAATAAATGAGTACGTATGTGAAAAGTCCTACCACGGAGTCTATGCATGAAAAAGTGACACGAAAATTGAGAAAGTTATAAACATGACACCTAGGGTATGGTTAATAAAAAGGGCGTGTTTGGAAACGAGAAATGTTTTGAAAATCGCAATGTGGTCGGATGTGGTAGCCTATTGTGTGGTGTGTGTTTTGTGTGCCAATGGGAACCCAGCGCGGCGGAACCATTGTGAGGATACTCGGGAGACCGGCGCGGCGGAACCGAGGTTGGATGTCTAGCTTGATTATCCACGGAAAGGAGCCAATGCAAGTTTTGTGTGCCAATTGGAACCCGGCGTAACAGAACCATTGTGAGGATACTTGGGAGACCGGCGTGGCGGAACCGAGGTTGTGTAAAAAAATGAATTTTGAAAATGTTGATATAGTTATGAAACGTGGAAAATGGTGACACGGTCTATGAGTAGTCGCATAGGAGAAATTCGGAAGATAATGGACACCAACGTTAGTTAGGATAATGAATATGGCTGTGTTTTGTCAAATATGTATGAACCATGTGGAAATCATTGAATTTATGATCGTTTGTTCGTAAGTTAAGAGTTAGTGGGTATGAGTTATTCTATTGAGCTTTTGTAGCTCACGGTGTTACCTTTGGTGACCTTGACATATTATATTGATGGCGACGCTAGTATAATGTGACATATTTTATAGACGAACAGTGTGAACTCTACACCTGTGAAGCTTTTGGGGCCGATGAGCTAGTCAGGATGGAGGAAGAAGCGAAACAGTAGATAGAAACCCTAGTTTCCCCTTGTTTTGTTATATAAAAGTACTTTTGTTAAGATTATGATGTAATATCGAGTCAGACTCTATTTAGTTTTTTAATGTAAATGCCTATCTAACATTTCCAAAATTAGGAGCGTTACAGTAATATTTTCGTTTCTCATTCAATGTACCCAGTCGGGGGAGTCGAATTAAGAAAATGCAGGGAATAAAAATAAAATGGTAGCATGAAGGTTTCGTAAAGGGTATTTTGGTCTCACCAAAACTAGTTTTTCACTTTGCCCAATACTCCAGCTAGCCTATTTCCTGATTTCACTATTCCCCTTGTTAGTGGGGTTTGTTAGTTTCATTGAATGATGGTTAACATATGCTTTAGGGGCACATATTAACAAAAGCCGATTACATATCTCTAAACCATGCAAAACATTAATTCGGGATTAATGTGTTATGATACACAAAACTTTATTAGTGGTTTTGTCTCCCTTTTTATACCCCAAGTGGTTCAAATTAGCTTCAAAGTCAAAGCACGGGGAGACCAAAATTTATTACTACGTACTCCTCATGAATCAGAAATAGATACTATCTTACATATGAGAAAATCTTATTTTCGGAGCCGCCGTAAATAAGAGTTTACAGCGCTCAATCTCGCCCGTCCAAAACATTTTTAGACAGTCGTGATGGACTTCTGCTATAAACAAGTTGTTTCCGCTGCTCTGGAAATAAGTATTTCCTCCTTACATATTCACTGAATCAGATGAGATTTCTTCCTACTACAAGGGATTTTAAATGATATATTGTCAGTCATAATCTTCATAATTTAGGCTGAATGCCCATCACCTTTTGTTATTTCCCTTTCTGAGGGAGGCTTTGTACGTACCAGATTGCTCTTTGTGGGCAGAGAACTATTCGAGTCGCCGTGACCCGACAAGCATATATTGCATATTGCCCAGTGTGGATTTTTTCCCTCATCTTTGGAATTAAAATCCAAATACTCGAATTCATCATATTTATAGAGGTTCTCAAATTAATATAGTGTTCTATACATCTTCAGGGCATGAACAAGATTTCAAAGTCAATATAAATGACTTGAACTAATTAACTAGGTTTTCCCTAACTTTACGATTAGATTACCTTTTCTACAAACTTTTACTACTCCATAATTTATAACTTTTTATTAGTTTTGCGTCAGATTTTGGTGAATTATTGGTTTGGATCTTGATGAGAGAAATCTAAATAAAAAGTAAAAAAGGAATTGATAAAGATAGTACTTAACAAATTAAGTTTAAGAATGGTCGAGATAACGCATAAATAACTAAAGTACAAGAGGGCCAATTAAAAAGCTCCAAATTACGCAAAAAATTAAACAACTACTTAATTAAGTGACAGTTATGCCATGCACCGTTTGACTTGAGAGTTTAATTAGTTAAGCACAGCCCACTCGCTAAGCCGAGTCAGGCCCCGTTCCAGAACACATTCTTAAAAAATAAGTACTCATTTCACATTTTTAAACTAAAAATAATATAAATGAAAAATAATTTTTCATTTTTTTGCACAGTATAAAAGAAGTTGAGGTGTACTGATGATAAACTGTTGTGTTCGTATAAGGTAATGGAGTAGAATCTCCCACTTTATAAGATTTTTTTTTTTTTTTGTTTTGCTATTTCACTCCCATCAATGGTCAGACTTTTTTTTTTCTTTCAAACAAACACCGGATAAAACTAATTTGAGAAAAATTGTTTTCTTCCAAAATATTTTACATGAAAAATATTTTACTTCGCCAAATATTTTTACATTGAAACAAACAGAGCCTTTAATCTATATTTTTGGTTGATTTCGAAAATGTAAGTTTTTTGTGTTTAATTAAATTACATATATAAGCAAAATAACAGAAGACACTCAATAAACTGCATGCGCGTTATCATGACAACTATGTAGTTAATTAAGTGACAGCTAAGCCACGCGCGGTTTAGACTTGGGAGAATGATACCCCACCGAACCTCCTCCACCGAACAGCCCACCGCACGCACGCCGGGCCCACTCCGGCCACTGGACGGCCGATCCGATCCGTCCAAAAATTCTAAAAAAAAAAACCGAGTGGGTCAGCGTGAAAATCAATGGCACTGACATACGTAAGTGCTCCGACCAATCTTCCATCTTTTAACGGCTCGGATCTTTGATTTTTCAAATTTCGGATCGTGCACTTATACATGTCGGATGCCGTTGATTTCTACACTGACCCACTCAATTTTTTTTCTTTTTAGAATTTTTGGACGGATCGGATCGGCCGTCCGGTAGCCGGAGTGGGCCCGACATGCGTGCGGTGGGCTGTTCGGTGGAGGAGGTTCGGTGGGGGTATCATTCTCCATATTGAGAGTTGATTAGTTAATTAACCACACAATCCTACTAGCTGAGTGGCACAATAGAGAGGTTGTTACATAGATTCAGTTATAACAGACTTTGTGAAGTGGAGCGTACGTGCATGTTTGAGACGGACAGTTATGACTTATGAGAGAGAGAGAGAGAGAGAGAAATATCTCGGCTTCCAAGGCAGCTTCTAACTCTAAATGCACCCCATTTTGATCTCAGTACACATGGTTGGCTCTATCTCGCATGCATTGAGAACCGCGCCATAAGTTGGGGTGTACATAGGATAAAAATTGGTGTGTGTAGTAGTATTAGAATCTTCCCACTTTTACTAATTTTTAAAGTCTGAGAGTCAAGAAGTACCGAAAATACCCCGACTCAACCTCTATAAAATCCCCCTCATTTCAACCATTTCCAGGCGCCATCTCAACTCTCTCTCTCTCTCTCTCTCTCGCGTGATATTTGATCTTCCTAGCTAGCTGTATCTCATCCATGGCGGACGAAGAGATAACTCGTTCAAAACTCTCTGAGAAAGATCGCAAAGACACTGAAGATGAAGAAGTTGGCGCCAATATCTCAGGAGTACCGAAGCCTAAAGACACAAGCAAAGGGAAATCAAAGGCCACAACCCAAGCACATGAGAACACAGAAGAAGAAGAAGAAGAAGAAGAAGAAGAAGAAGAAGCTACAAAGAAGAAACTGAAGGAACAACAGATCGGAGTTGGTGATCACGCCAAAGGACTCGAACGCGAGACGAACAAATCGGTTCGCGGAAAAGGAATTGCCGATTCGAGCGGAGGAGAAATCGAACACGAGAGCGAGATACAGAGCAGCGAAACTGAAATGCCGCTGAAAACTGATGATGATGAGAAGAGTGAATTTGACCTAGAAATCGACACTAACATGGAAGGGCTCGAGGAAGCTATGCACGAAGTTGTTCAACGAGCTAGAAAAGGAAAAGCAAAATTAGATGAAGAAAGAAAGGAATTAGATGATGATCCGGAGGTTGAGTCTAGCAGTGAAGGACTCGAGAAAGAGATGCGCGAATTGTATCGTCAAGTTACGAAAGGAACCGAAGGCAAGTTGGAGAAGCTCATGAAGAACAGGGAGGAATATTCATCGGGAGATGAGGAATCGGAATCGGAATCGGAATTGTACAAGAAAATGTGAGATGCTACTCATGAAGACGCCGCTGAGTCTGATGCTCGAACTCGACACCGAGATTCGTGGACTGGTGGAGGAACTGGAGGAATTGATCACGTCGAAGGACGACAAGGCCGGGCGGAAACTGCGAGTGCTTAGAGATGAGCTTGAGGCTCTGAAAGAGAGTAACTATCAGAAGGAAGTGGAGCTGACTGGCATGGTGAAGGGATTGATCATTGATGATGTTGCTGCAGAGGAATCGGTGATCGATTCAGCGGTACTGAAAAGTGGAGTTGGTCCAATGGCGGAGAGAGCAAAAGAGATAATCGCTCGAGTGAGATCGGAGATAGAAGAAGTGGAGATGGATCGAAACAAGTGTTTTGGATGCTGCGGAGGATTGAATGTTGACTTTTCTTCTGAATTGGAAGTGAGATCGAGGTTTCTTCGATCTGTTGGCATTGCTCTCTGTTTCTGTTTCTGTTGGTGTTTGCTTGTTGATAACCAAAAAGAGTACTAGTCCTATTAGTTAGTTGTCGAAATCCAATCATCAAGACTGTAAATAAATAAGACAATTGATTGGAAGCTTTTCCTCTAAGTCGATAGCTGCATGGAGTTCTGTTCTTGATTTGTTGTTGGTAATATCAGATGAAATCATTTTTACAAATAAGTTGCAAGAGTGAAATCATTAATTCAGTATTCGAATTTCCAAAACAAATTTCTATACTCGGTTATTTTCAAAATTCGTAACCTAAAGCCGTCGTTTTGTTTTTAATACCTAGCTTTAGCGGTGTTTTTCACCACAAAATTCGTAAAAAGTAACCGCAAAAATTGATATGTGGACAATCACAAAATATCATATATTAGACCACAAAAATTCATAAAAGTAAACCACGAAATTCGTAAGGATGTACCGTACACCCCTTAATACAATGAGCCACAAAAACTCACAAAATGAGCCAAAAAAACTCGTAGAAATGAGCCTCAAAAAATTTTCTAAGGTGGTGTATATAGGAGTATTTTTCCTTCCGATAAACAACCAAGAGTCAAATTAATACAAATGCGTAGTGCATCTGAATTTTTTATGAAGTGTGTGTGACCACAAAAAATGCTTCGATAATTGTGCACCTATAACCAAAGTAGTAAGTAGTATTTTGCCCCATTACACAAACAACAAAAGAGGCGCGACACAATGAAGCCAACAAGCATTACTCATCTTCGATTGGTTCTGCCTATTTGCCACCTCTAGTACTGCTTCAACCCCCTTCTCAAATGAAGATGTTGATTCATTTTTTTTTTATAGTATACAAATATGTTGATTTATGAAGCAAGAGAATATGGGGTGCGTAGTGCCATAGGCACGGACATTTTTTAATATATTTTTGTTTTTTTATGCCAACGCCAGCAGCCGAGCAGTGGGTAAAAAGAACCGATAGCATTTTTGAAATATACTTATAAGAGTGTGGGCGTTTTCTTAAGAGAGTTGGAGAGCACACATCAACCCTTGGATCAAATGAATCTTAGCCATTCTTTTAACTTGTGTTTATGTGATCCTCACACTCTTGTATTTTATTGGGTATACTGATAAGTGCAAAAATATACATATTTTGGCCCTCCAATCTACATTTATTAGTCCTTTATTTTTGTTAACTGATTTTTATTATATGTTTTTATTTTTATAGGTTGCTTGAGCCCGTTGTCCGAGACTTTGGATAAAAAGAAGATTTTAAAGAAGTTTGGGGTTAAAATGCAAAACGATTCAAAATCGAATGGTTGATTTATTATTTCATGAAGTCCAAAGGACCTTTGTGTAATTAAGGTTTTTCAACCCCTATTAAATACTTAACCCTACTGGTGAAAGGACAGCCTCCTGCGTGAAAAAGAGAAAAAGGCCGCTGCCGTGGAAAAAAGGTTTCGGACGAACAGGAACGGGGCTGCCGACCGCGAGACTTTTGGTTCCGATGGTTTTTCTTTCGAATTTTTGTTCCTTTCAAGTTATTTAAAGTTTTGTTCAGATCTTCGCATTCCAATGATTCGTATTGATTTATGCTCTTTATTAAAGTTGTTCGTCGGTATTCAATTAGTTGTTATCTTTTATTTATTTATTTTATTTTTTATCTCCCGTAAAAAGCATGATTAATTCTAGGATTTTATTCCTTTTATTTTTAATAATGAGTAAATAATTTTTCTGAGATTTGATCGCTGGGTAAAGGCGCGCCGCTACCTAATTAGAATTCGTCTCGCAATTTTTCAGTACATAAATTTAGTTATATAATTTTAGTTGGTGAAAATTACGTCCGTTGGACGAATCCGAGGCATTGCCGGGACTCCTATGAGCGGGAATGGGGGACCAAATTCTGTTCGCCGATGTGTACGAGATCGGCAACCTTAGGACTCGCATCCTTCGAAATTTTCAATTCTCCCTAAATTTAACCATTTTTAGAACCTTGAAAAGCGAGCGAATTCTAATTGGGTAACGAGCGTCGGATTCCCTACGACCATGCCTCTCTTTTTAATCATTTGAGCAAGTTATTTGTTATTATTAGTTAATTAATCAACTAAAAGACAAGGGGTGGCTACCTAAGAGTTAATCTTTAATACTACAACCAGAGGTTCTACAGCACACACTTCACCGTCCTTAGTGGATTCGACTCCGATTTTACTGGATATTGTGCTACATCGGTCTCAGCCCTACGCTTGGGGCAACCTATTATTTTAAGTCTAGGAATCGGTCAAGTATTTTTGCCACCGTTACCGGGGACGGTAACGTGTGTTAAGAATTCGGGTAGTTATTTATTTTTTTATTTTTTATTTTATTTTTTTAATCGTTGAAAAGGAAAAAAAAATGACCCATTTTGCAAGGTAGTATGGAGGTTATGCAAATCAATTTGATTGTTTAGTGCTACTTCCTATATTTTATGATTTGGCCTCAAAAAATTCTTTTTCGCATATTCATGACCTTGAGGAAGTTTTTGCTAGCGATGAAGTGACTCTTTTACATGTATCTTCAGCATTTTTGCGTGATAGTGCTCTAGATTGATTTAATTGTTTGAGTCCAAGATTGACATGAGGTGAGATTGTAATACAGTTTTTCAAAATTTTCAATCCCTCATATGAGACTCATATGCTTTTACAAGAACTATCAGATTTCTCTCAACAAGATAATAAGTTTTTGTCACAGTGTTGGGAGCGATTTAAATTTGTTGTATTTTCTTGGTCGAGTTTTAATTGTGAGATTGGCAGTCTTCTGGCTACCTTTTGCCATGCTTTAAATCCTAAGATATGCGAGGTGAATTTTAAATCTACTGATGAATTTCTAGATAAAAACCCTGAAGATGGTTGGGATTTCTTAGATGAATTAACCCAAAAGCTCCAATTTTGTGAGTTGACTGAAAATTCTAAGGATACCAATTTTGATGCTAGAGAAAAAGAGAAAATAGAGCCGCTTCCCGAGGATATTAATTCTAATGCGAGGGAAAAAGAGGAAATAGAGCCACTTTCTAAGAATTCTGATGCGAGAGAAAAAGAGAAAATAGAGCTGTTTGTCATTAGTGAAGGCTATATGCCTTTTGAGGAGTCATTGCCTATAGTTGCACTAGGTTATATGCCTTTTAGGGAGTTATTGCCAATAGTTGCACTGAATAATCAAGTACTCTCAGCTTTAGATTGAGCCACCCCTGCTACTGAATCTCCACTTTTGCAAGAGTTTTTAAATGTGGAACTGATTGATTTTCTTGGTGTTGATAAATTTAATTTAATTTATCATCCATATCTTGTGAATTTTGTCAACAATTTGAAAATTAATCTAGTTTGGGCTGCACACTTGCTAGAACTTAAATATCTAAAACGAATTCGACAAACGCGTTATTCAAAATATCTAATCTTGTGGCATGGTCGAATTCAATTTTTGATAAAAAATGTAGAATAGAGTACTATGTTCATTGTCTTAACTCTTGTTGGCATAATAAATGTTCGGTATCCGCGTTTGGCTAGTCGTACATTTTTTTTTTGGTCTGGTATAGCCACCCATTTCTTGCTTGAAAAATGGGGAGAAAAGTAGTACTCGTGTCTTTCACGTGAAGAAAGTGGATGATTTTTTGTCTTTCATTTTATTTCTTGTCTTATTTATTTATTTCAGTTATTTTTCTTGTTGTTTTGGAGGCTAACTTTTTGCAGGTTGTTCAATCCAAGTTAGGGGGTCTCCCTCTCTTTATTATTTACTCTGCTTAGCCCCTCCTGTAACGACCCGGATTTTCGACCCAATTTTTTTTAATACAAATTTATATTGTTAAATTTCTAATTCAATAATTAATTAGATTGAATAATTAAAATATATTATTATGTGTACAATCGATATTATTTACTCTATTGTATAAGATATATACTTTTACTTTAGATATACAAGGATTCATATTCATCTCTTATTTTTTCTATCTAAATTCTAACTAGAACTCTTCTATCAAACTAACTCTCTACTTCTCTCTCAAACTCTATCATCTCCATTTTTATCCTTCAAACTACACCCCGCATTTAAGGGATCTTGTTCCCCTGTTTCTCTCTCACTCATTCTATACATAAACGTGTCTACATTCATTCTCACCCTATATATAAACGCGTCCACATACATTAGAATTAAAGAAAATCCCACCAAATGTGGCATTTGTCCTCTATCCCTCTTATCATTATCAGTATCCATCTCCTTCACTTTCCTTCCTCATTCCACTACTTCTACACTTATCCTCTCACCTTCTTACTACCTTATTCTCTCTCATTATATATACCCACATAAATTCGAAAATTAAACACCAGTATATTATTTCACTCCCATAGAGAGAGAGAGAGAGAGAAAGAGAGAGAGTTGTGGCCGTAGGTGTGTGCACACCGTGAGTTTCGTGGGTATACCGCCACTGCAGGCCCTGTCGGAGTGCCGCCAGACGCTGCCACGAGATTTCAAAACCACCATGGCGATCTACGGACACTGTACAACACTTATCCGGACTTAGAATCGCGTTTGAGGTAGTTTTCCGAAAATTCGAAACCTTAATTTGCATTTTAATGAATTATTTAGATTTAAAGTTTATTGAAGATGATGACCTGCTGTTAAATTGTCAATTTATTTTTAGCCCTATTTATATTAAAATTTAATTATTTAGATTTAAAGTTTATTGAAGATGATGACCTGCTGTTAAATTGTCAATTTATTTTTAGCTCTATTTATATTAAAATTTAGTCCGGTTGTGCTGGAATAATTAGTGTTATACTCTGTGAAAATTTATGATCGTTTAACAGGTGTTTGATTGTGAAATTATCATTGGTGATGCATTGTTGATTTGTATTTGAGTGGACGTTTACGTGTTTAATAAATTATTGTGGTATTGGGTTTTAGAATTTCTACTTGGTGAATTATCACTCAGGATACGTTTGTATCCTGGCAAATCATTTGCTTCGGCGTTCAATTTGTCAGAGTGTGCAAGATTCCACAGTGGAGCAGTTGATACAGGAGGGACCCCCTGGAACGAGGTCTGGGCCAACGTTGCTTGGAATTCATGTCAAAACTAGAGTTGCTTTTGTTAAACAAATGTACATAGATTTTTGTATTATTTTGAGATTGTAATTTTTGTATAATGATAAATATGGGCCTAATAGTTTGTAAAATTCAGTGTATTTTAGGGTTAATGTTCCCGAAATCCCTCGAGAAATCGGGGCGTTACACCTCCTTTTCGAGGTGATATCTTTCATCTCTTATACGTTTATGTCCTATCGTTATTTTTCATACTTTCAATGCGGATATTGAATAGTTCAAGTTGGGGGGAGGAATCACTTTGTTCTTTATCATGTTAAAAAAATTGAAAATTAAAAAAAAAATTGTTGGATTATGTTTGCTTGAGTCTTGGAGATTGCGATATCTACTTGTTGGTTGCTAATGTTGAGAATTGTTGGGCATTACTTGAATATGATATTGCATAGTAGTTCTTTTTGCTAACTTGACGATAGAAATTTATTCTGGCATACATTCTTAGCATCTTTGCATTGCGCGTTTCTTGAACCTTTACTGTTTGTGAGTTGTGATTTGAGTGCTTTCAATGGCTAGATTAGTGGAGACTTATGCCCATGTGAGCTTTAGTGCATTATCTTTCTTTGGAGTGGTGTCACATAAACTCTTCATTTGTCTTAAAAAAAGAAAAGAAAAGAGAAAGAAGCTTAATCGTTGTCGATCTGATTATCTTTGTCGTCAAATATTGGGACTTATTGCATGCCTATTATTTCTTCCTTTGGAAATGGAAAGTTACATAGTTGTATTGCCCATTGGAGAGGATTATAGGTCATCTTTGCTATTTTGAGCCGGTTCATTTCTTCCTCTCATATATTTATCTCTTATGAGACCATTTGAACCTCTTGCATACTAGCCTTTTTTTTCTTGTTGAGCTACACCATCTATATTGTGTCTTGAGAAGGGTTGGTTAATGATGTGAAGATGAACTAGTGAGAAAATAAGGAGATGAATGAAGTTGAGAATTGAATTTTATTGGTGGTGATCTTTCGCATTTAAAATTTAAAAAAAGAATGAAAAAAAAAGAAAAAGAAAAGGATGGACACACCAAAATTATTGTGGAAGGAGAAATAGTTGTTCTTAATGTGAGATTTTATCAAAGAGTTAGGAGGAGAGATGTGGCGAAATTGAATAAAAAATATTAAAAAAAGAGGGCACGCATCGTTATATTTGCCCTATGTGAGTTGTAATTAGTCTATTCTCAGACACTTGAATGTTTTACCCTAACCTTGAAATACGTACTTTCCCTACCCTAACGTTACCACCAGAATTGAAGTCCTATTTGATCCTAGGGGCAATGAGTTGTGGATTGATGGATAGAGACGGTTTCCAATATTTGACATTTTGTTCATGAGATCATGTGTCCACTATAAAGAGCTTTCTTTTCGTGTCATCGTATGCAGAGTATTTTGTTTTCATTTACATAACTTCCAACCGCACATATTGAGAGTATATAATATGCACCTTGTTTCGAACTTTTTTTCCTCTTGTTGAGTGCATGACATGGTGAGAATTGTAGTCGAGACTCGGTCCGGAGAGAGTACTTAGTTGTGGTTCACCTGTGGTCAAGGTCTTTACTCACTCACACTAAGTTTGGATGCCATGATTAATTTCTATGTTTTGATAGCATCTAGAACTACTGTTGCGTATGCTATATTCTTGGCATTGGTGTATCAATGAGTTGCATTGCAGTTTTTGGGTTCTATGTGGACAGGATTCACGGTGTTTTGTGGGTAATCATTGCTGAAAATCCTCACGAAATTTCACTCGTCCTACAGGGGCCACCCGGGAGTTTAAAAGATCTATCCCTAGTCAGTTGTTTTATTTATTAATTTTTATTTTTTTTGCTCGAGGACTAGTAAAATGTAAGTTGGGGGGCGTGATAAGTGCCAAAATATACATATTTTGGCCCTCCAATCTACATTTATTAGTCCTTTATTTTTGTTAACTAATTTTTATTATATGTTTTTATTTTTATAGGTTGCTAGAGCATGTTGTCTTAGACTTTGGATAAAAAAAAGATTTTAAAGAAGTTTGGGGTTAAAATGCGAAACGATTCAAAATCGAATGGTTGATTTATTATTTCATGAAGTCCAAAGGACCTTTGTGTAATTAAGGTTTTTCAACCCCTATTTAAATACTTAACCCTACTGGTTAAAGGACGGTCTCCTGCGTGAAAAAGAGAAAAAGGCCGCTGCCGTGGAAAAAAGGTTTTGGACGAACAGGAACGAGGCTGCCAACTGCGAGACTTTTGGTTCCGATAGTTTTTCTTTCGAATTTTTGTTCTTTTCAAGTTATTTAATTTTTTTTTCAGATCTTCGCATTCAAGTGATTCGTATTGATTTATGTTCTTTATTAAAGTTGTTTGTCGGTATTCAATTAGTTGTTATCTTTTGTTTATTTATTTTATTTTTTATCTCGCGTAAAAAGTATGATTAATTCTAGGATTTTATTCCTTTTATTTTTAATAATGAATGAATAGTTTTTCTGAGATTTGGTCACTGGGTAAAAGCGCGCCGCTACCTAATTAGAATTCCTCTCGCAATTTTTCAATACATAAATTTAGTTATATAATTTTAGTTGTTGAAAACTACGTCCGTTGGACGAATCCGAGACATTGTCGAGACTCATGTGAGAGGGAACGGGGGACCAAAATCTGTTTGCCGCTATGTACGGGATTGGCAACCTTAGGACTCGCATCCTTCGGAATTTCCAATTCTCCATAAATTTAATCGTTTTTAGAACCTTAAAAAGCGAACGGATTCTAATTGGGTAGCGAGCGTCGGATTCCTTACGACCATGCCTCTCTTTTTAATCATCTAAGCAAGTTATTTGTTATTATTAGTTAATTAATCAACTAAAAAACAAGGGGTGGCTACCTAAGAGCTAATCTTTAATACTACAACCCGAGGTTCTACAGCACACACTTCATCATTCTTAGTGCATTCGACTCTGGTCTTATCGGGTATTGTACTACATCGGTCTCAGCCCTACGCTTGGAGCAACTCATTATTTTAGGTCTAGGAATCGGTCAAGCATTTTTTAATTAAAACTAAGAAATTGGGGTTTTCAAATAATTAAAAAGAATGTACGGTCGTAGGGTTTATAAGCACTCGTAGCCAGTCCGAATTAACCTGCTCTGTTTGGAGTTCTTAAAAACGTTTAATTTTAAATTGAAAAAGATACCCCGCAAGATGCAAAATCCTATGGTCGCCTTATACCCATGCGCAGCGGAAAATGAGTTTTGGACCCCCATTCTCCCGTTCACATAGGCTCCGACAATGCCCAGATTTGTCCACGGGAAGTATTTTTCCAATCTAAAATCGTTTTTTCCCATTGCTTGAAAATAGAAGCAGCACCCGATCAGGCTACGGTGTGCTAATCACCCCGCGACCCTACCTAAATGACTACTCACTAATCATTGCATAAAAAAATAGAAGAAACCCTAAATTGAAACATACTTCCGAATACGAAATAAGCAAAAGAAATAAATTAATAAACAAGTATCAACGAACAATTTTGATAAATAGCAAAAATCAATATAAAATACCGGAGTGTGAATAATTAAACAAAGTATCAAATAACATGAAAGGAATAAAACTAGGAAGAAAAACTGTACGAACGGAAGTCGGCAGCCCTGTCTTTATGTTATTGTTCAAACCCAATTTAAATTATCTCAATCGGAGTTCTGAGTAAAGAGTTATGCCCGAAATATATTTGGTAACAAAGCGTAATTCATAAATTTCATCACTAAAGGATAAATTTTTCATCACTGAAAACGTAAAAAGAAGACGAAAATATTTTTTGTCGCCAAATGAACCAATTTGGCGACAAAATATTTTTTCCGTTACCGAATAGTTATCTTTGGCGACAAAAAATAATTTCGTATCATTTTTTACTCTTTTGGCGACGAAAATTTTATTTCGTCGCCAATTTTATTTCGTCGCCAAATAGGAGCCTTTGGTGACAAAAATATCTTTTTCGTAGCTAAATAGTTATAATTGGTGACAAAATAATTTCGTCAAGGAAGTTATCAAAACAGTGACGAATTTATTTTTTTGTCGCCAAATATACTCATTTAGCGACGAAATTAAATTTTGTCGTCACTTTTTCGTCACTAAACATACTTTTTCTTGTAGTGATCCCGAAAGATGCGAACCTTTATGGTCGCCGTTTATCCATGCGCAGCGGAGAATGAGTTTTGGACCCCATTCCCCCATTCACATGGGCTCCGACAATGCCCAGGTTCGTCTAACGAATGTTCTTTAACCTAAAATTGTCTTTTCCATTATTTTTTCAAAACAGGAGCAGAACATGTCCGATCTAGCCACACTGTGCTAATCACCCCGCAATCCTATCTTTATGACTTCTCACTCAACATCAAATAAAAAATAAAAGAAATCCTAGATTGAAACATACTTCCAAATACAAAATAAGCAAAAGAAATAAATTAATAAACAAGTATCAACGAACAACTTTGATAAATAGCAAAAATCAATATAAATTACCGGAGTGTGAATAATTAAACAAAGTATATCAAATAACATAAAAGGAATAAAACTAGGAAGAAAAACTGTACGAACGGAAGTCGACAGCCTCGTCTTTTTTCCTTCTGTCCATCCTCAAAACCCCCGTCCTTTTTTTCTTTTTTTCCACGGCAGGTTCATCTGTAGCAACTAGGTAAATAGTTTAGGGCGCTGCTATTTGCAGCCCTCTATTTACTCCCATAACCCGTTAAAAATTTTCACTTATACTCGACAGTTAATTACCGAAATTGAGATATATTTTCAGCATCCAATTACCGAAATATAATATTTTTTTCAACATATATTTACCGAAAATGCATGTTCGGCAGTTGTTTACTGAAAGTTGAACATATTTTCGACATGTAGTTACCGAAATATAATCTTGTTTTCAACAGTAATTTACCGAAATGTTATTTATGATTTTCAACAACCATTTACCGAAATATAGTGGGCTACGAGAGAAAATAAAGCGCTACGAATAGCGGCGCCCATAGTTTATATAGGGATTGAGCCATTAATCACACAAAAGCCCATGAATTTCAGGAAATAATAAATGAACTACTCAATTTTGGATCATTTTGCATTTTAACCCCTAACTTCTTTAAAATCTTCTTTTTATCCAAAGTCTCAGACAACAGGCTCGAACAACCTATAAACAACAAAAGAATAAAATAAAAATCAATTAACCAAAATAAATGACTAACAAATGTAGTTTGGAGGGCCAAAATATGTATATTTTGGCACTTATCATGTATATATATATATATATATATATATATATATATATAACTACTAAGGTAATTGTGTCCATTCACCGAGAATGTTTTATTATGTACTTCCTCCGTCCTCCTTTTAAAGTCCAGTATTTCATTTTGAGCTGTCCCTTAATAAGTGTTTATTTTGTAAAGTTAATAGATAAAGAGTTGGTATATTTTTTATTTTGCCCCTAAAAGTAGATTTCATTTTAAAAAGTTAGTGAATAAAAGTATAATGATGATGTTTCCATAGAAGGTAAATAGGAAAAGTAAAGGTAAAAGTTGATGTGAAAGGTGTAATGATAATGTTTTCTTAATAAGTTGGAGTTACGAAGCGGAATAATTAAAAAGAGATAGAGGGAGTAATAACATACTAAGAATGTAGTGGCCTATTCGTTCGGGCTTATTGTGGTCAATTTTTTGAATTGCTGAGGGGCTGGTTCGTCATTTGCCTTCCTTGCATGTGGATGTCGTATAACGGTCCAAATTTTGGAACAACGTTTTATTTGAAAATTTTATTTTATGTAGTTGCACAATTTTTTTTTCTAAATGATCCCTCTTAAAGTTTTGTATCCATACGATTGTGTGAGTGCAAGAATGAGTGTTGTGTACACACTAAAAATTAACTAAACAAGTAAGGACGAAGTCAGGAATTTCATTACGCGGGAACAACTATATATGTGAGACAAAAACGAAAACAAACATACATACATGACAACGTAAATACCTGTCTCCGTGTAGGGACCTTATTTCATGTATAACCACTGCTTATTGGGTTCTTCTAGTATTACCATTTTATACTGAAAAATAAGCCATACCTGGCTTCGTGATCTTATTTCATGTATATACAACCGATGCTTATTGGGTTCTAGTATTACCATTTTAAACTGACTTCTTGTTAGGAAGATGTGCGAAGGCAAGTTGAAGAGGCTCATGAAGAACAGGGAGGAATATTCATCAGGAGATGAGGAGTCGGAATCGGAATTGTATAGGAAATTTGTGAGATGCTACTGAAGACGTCGCTGCGTCTGATGCTCGAACTCGACACTGAGATTCGTGGACTGGCGGAGGAACTGGAGATGCTGATCACGTTGAAGGACGACGAGGCCGGGCCGAAACTTCGAGCGCTGAGGCCTGAGAGATGAGCTTGAGGCTCTGAAAGAGAGTAAGCACTAGGGGAAGGAAGCGGAGGTGATTGGCATGGTGAAGGGATTGATTGAGGGTGGTGCTGCTGCAGAGGAATTGTTGGAGACAAGTGTAGTTGGTCCAATGGTGGAGAAAGCCAAAGAGAAAATCGAATAAGGAGGAATATTCATCAGAAGATGAGGAGGAATCGGAATCGGATAGAAAATGTGAGATGCTAATGAAGACACCGCTGCGTCTGATTCTCGAACTCGATACCGAGATTCGTGGACTGGTGGAGGAACTCGAGGCCGGGCCGAAACTGCGAGCGCTGAGAGATGAGCTTGAGGTTCTGAAAGAGAGGCCCCGTTCCAGTTTCTGAAAAAAGAAACTTTTAAAAAAGAAAGGTAATTTCAAGCTTAAAAATTATGTGTTTACGCAAATAACTTTACTATTAATATGAATATTATTTGATAGATCTTATTGAGATATTTTAAACGGTGCAAAAAAAATTAAAAAATTATTTTTCATTTTCATTATATTTAAATTTGAAATTACCTTCTTTTTAAAAAAGAAGTGTTTAAAAAAAAAACGAAACGAGTACTATGGGAAGGAAGCGGAGGTGATTGTAATGGTGGAAGGGATTGATTGAGGATGGTGCTGCAGAGGAATCGGTGATCGATGCGGTGGTGTGTAGTGTAGTGTAGTTGGTCCAATGGTGGAGAAAGCCAAAGTGAAAATCGATCGAGTGAAATCGGAGATAAAAGAAGTTGAGAAATTTTTTATTTTTATATATACCTATAGCTGTGCTTTTCACCACAAAATTCGTAAAAATAACCCCAAAAATGATATATGAACCATAAAATCCCGTATATTGATCATCCACAATGTAATAATCAAATGTGGTTAATCACCGCAAAATTGGTTATCTATTTAAGAGGTTGCTAAGGTTAGCAACATAGATGTCCACAATGACATAATTAAATTTGTCACATCACCTTTTCAACCTATAAAAATCTAAAAATTGTCACCATATAAAATAATTTTTTAAAATGGTTTTTAAACTAATAAAAACAAGTTATTAGAAATTTAAAATAATTTTTTAAAAACTTTTATTTTGAAAAAAACACTTGCGGGAAATTTTTTTTGAAAAAAAGTCACTCTTTTAAAATAAGAGAGAGAGAGAGAGAGAGAGAGAGAGAGAGAGAGAGAGAGAGAGAGAGAGAGAGAGCAAAAAGTTAGGTTATTGGAAAATAGTTGCTAGTTTTAATTATCCAATTATTAAAATTTGATGAGTTGATAAGAAGTTGGTAAGTTTGGTTATGCTACTATGGATGCTCTTACCTAGGGCTGTAAACGAACCGAGCAGCTCGGGAGGTCGGCTCAGCTTGTTAAGGCTCGGTTCGCTCGGCTCATTTAGTAAATGAGCCGAGCTCGAACTCGAGTTTTCGGCTCGTTTGACAAAAGCTTGGTTCGTTATGGGTTGCTCGATTGGATTAAAGAGGCTCATTTTGTAAATGACATGACTCAGCTCCTCTCGATAAAGGCATGGCTCGTTAAGGCTCGAGCTTGAATTTTGGGCTCGTTTATTAAACGAACTGAGCTCGAGCTCGACAAAACTCAGCTCATTTACAGCTCTACAATCTTAGGCCACAAAAACTCATAAAATGGGACATAAAAACGTAAAGAAATGAGGCTAAATTTTTTTCCAAGGTGGTGTAGTATATAGGAGTTTTTTCCTTCCGAGAAACCAATTAAAAGTTGGAATACAAATGCGTAGTACATCTGAATTTTTTATGAAGTACTGTGCTTGACCACAAAAAATGCTTCCCAAATCATTTTCGTAAGTGTTTATTATATGTAAGTGATTAACATGAATGAGCCATATTTATAACCGTGCTTTCTATCAGCGTCGTCGATGAGTTTCGTAGGTATGATAATATCGATCGCATATAATCCTTCATGGTAACGAAGCCGAATCTTAACTCTTGAATCGCAACGAAGTTTTCAAGGTTGGGATTTGACCTAATTTCGATAATGTGTTTTTGTAGCATCCTCCAGCTGCTATGGCAACGAGGACCAAGGCCCCATGCTTGATTGTAAAACTTGGAGACATGTTGAGGAAAGGCTATAAATGCGCGGGCAGAAGTTGAAGGTTCGGTGCAACGACGCGTTTAACGGAACATGTCACCAAAGTTGCAGTCAGTTTATAAGGCCATCCACAGTGGTATAATCAAAAGCCAATTGTTTTTAAAGTTAACAATGTTGGTGCAACATCCTTAGAAATAATAAAATTTTGGGTTTTGGATAACCAAAATTAGCAACCTTTTTTCAATAATCAAAATTTGTGGACCCTACACCATATAAGTTAACTAGTTCCAAAATTTGAAAACACGCGTGTTTCAACCAGTATTTTCTTCTTTTCTTCTTCGCCCACTCTATATCTTCTTCACTCCACTCACAAACTATTTCTCTTTCTTTCTTTCCAAAAGTGAAGCTCATATCTCCCGATCATCTACAATTCAACCCATCATCTCTAGATTAAGGTATTTCACTATTTTTTTCCGTTTCTATTCCCCCCCAAAAAATAAATAAATAAATAAATAAAATAAATAAATAAATAAAACAAAAATTCATAATAGGAGAGAAGAAAGTCACCGATTTTTTCACAAAATTAAAACGTAAATGGAGAAAATTGAATGATGGAAAGCAGAGGGGGAGAGAGAGTGTGTGAAATTGCAGTGAACTCCTTATTTTGGTTATGGACTAGAAGTGATCATTATGAAGCTCAACATAGTTAAGTTTAACAACCTCTTAAGTGAATAATCAAAAGCTGATGTGTCAACTTTTGATTATACCACTATGGATGGCCTAACTGTTAAGATTATTGGTGTCTGCTAGGGGTGTCAAATGGGCGGATTTGGGTCAAAATGGATAAGTTGCAAGTGGATTGGGTCTTTAATGGGTCATTGATCCATTTAGACCCACTAATTATGAGTCTAATTACCCATATCCAACCCATTAATTTAAAAGTAAACCCGACCCGCCCATTAACCCAATTATATACTATATACTAAAATGACTAAAATACATATGTAACTAAAATGACCATATTACCCCTGCAAATTTAAAGGATTAAAATACCATGTATACTAAAATTACCATACTATCCCTCTACTACAAAAATGACCAAATTACCTCTGTACACTTAATTATCCATATTGGTCGCTCTTAATTACCGAATCGCAGCGTATCCAAGTGGCTTATTTTTATTTTTTTTTGGTCTTTTTTCAAATATTTTTCGCATTTATAAGTTTTTTGTCAAATTTTTGAGGATTATTGTTTTGTCATGATGAGAAGAATTTAAAAAGTAAAAAATTACGATCGAAATTCATATTTTTTTGAATAAAGATGAAAAAATTGGCTTATTTTTATCTTTATTCAAAAAATTTAGGTTTCGATCATAATTTTTTACTTTTTAGATTTCTCTTGTCGTGTCGAAGCAATAATTCACAAAAAATTAATGAAAAACAAACAAGTACGAAAAAAATTGAATAAGGACAAAAAAACAAAGCTACGAACAAGCCAACTTTCCATTCATAAGTTGAATTTTCCATTCGATTAGAATCAAAACTAGCCCGTTGCGAGATGCATATATCTTTTTTTGTCTTTATTCAATTTTTTTTCGTATTTGATTGTTTTGCGTCAAACTTTTGTGACTTAGTGATTGGTCTCGTTGAGAAAACTTGAAAAAGTAAAAAATCATGATTGAAACTCATAAATTTTTTAAAAAAGACAAGAATAAGTAATTTTTTTTGTCTTATTAACTTATTTTTGTCTTTATTCAAAAAATTATAAGTTTCGATCAAAATTTTTTACTTTTCTGATTCCTCTCGTCGAAACAAATCAATAAGTCACAAAAGTTTAACGCAAAACAAAAAAATGCAAAAAAGATTTGAATAAGGACAAAAAAAATAAGTCACTTAACTTTTAATCCAAATCTTATGCGGGACTAAATACCACGAGAGAAATTTAATTCATAGCGGAGCCGTGAATACGTGCAATTTTACCAGTCCATTCGCGCAATCAATAGATGAGATGTGTTTTCAATTTTGACTGGTCAAAAATAATTGTTACCAGTCACAAAATATTTTTGGACGTGAGTGATTTAGCACAAAAGAATTGAATAAACGGTGCAGAGAGAGAGAGAGAGAGAGAGAGAGAGAGAGAGAGAGAGAGAGCGCTCCCCTCTTTCCATGGGAGAATCTTTTCATTTCTGGACAATGAAGTGCGTGAAAGGCATGGGTCCTGACAATGGAGCTGCTGGTCAGCTTTATTTTTTTGGTGGGTTACTTTCATGACCCATTGGGTCATTTAAGTTAACCCAATTGATGCCTAATTAAGATCCAATTAATAATGGGTTAGTTGGGTTTGGACCAATTCTTACCCAACTAATAAATGGGTTGGGTTGGGTCTATTTTTTAATTGATGGGTCTGAATTTGTTAATGGGTCTGGGTTTAATTTGTTATAACTTATGACAGGAAGAAAAGAAGCTGAAAATTGAACGTACATTTTATTCACAAGACCCAACAACTTAAATAGAAGATTACATGAACTAGCATACCACTAATTTAGGAACTAACTAACAGCTGTACCAGAAAACAAAGAACTGAATCGAAACAGATTATTCCACTACTAAGACTCCTATAAATCTGGTAAAGCAACAACCTCCTAAAGACTAGGACAATCATAGACTTATTCAAATTACAAAATAAAACCAAAAACTTAACACCCTCCCTTAAACTGAGTGCTCTACTGACATTCAGTTTAGAAAGAGTTCTTCACCTGCCCAGCCCCTCCGATAGCGTGTCGTCCCTCTCAGCTTGCTTGTTGCCGAGTAACCTTGCAGCTCCCTTCGTCAAATTGGATTCTCCATTGAACAAACACCGAGTAAGCTCCGCAGCTTCATGAACATTCCCAACTTGAGGGGTTTGGTCATAATATCTGCAACTTGATCTTCACTTTTGCAAAAGATCAGATCAATAGTTCCATCCTTGGTGTGGTCTCTTAAGAAGTGAAATTTCACGTCAATATGTTTGCTTCTTCCATGTAGAATTGGATTCTTGGAGAGTTTGATTGCAGAGCTATTGTCACAGAAAATTGTAATAGCACCTTGTCTCTTGAAATAAAGCTCTTCAAGAATTTTCTTCAACCATATTGCTTGACAGACACATGAAGTGGCAGCAACAAATTCAGCCTCAGTGGTTGATAAAGTGACGATTGGCTGCTTCTTTGATGACTATGAAACAGCCCCTGAACCTAGCATAAAGACATACCCCGAAGTGCTTCTTCTATCCTCTTGATCTCCAGCATAATCACTATCAGTGAAGCCTCTCAAATCTGATCTTTCTCCCTTCTTGTAGAACAACCCAAATTTCCAAGTACCTTGCAAATATCGAAAGATCCTCTTGGCCACTAGAAGATGTAACTCAGTAGGATTCTCCATGTATCTACTAATGAGACTCACAGAATACATTATGTCTGGCCTTGTTGCAATCAAATACATTAAACTTCCAACAATTTGCTTGTAAAGTGTGCTATCAACCTTCTTTCCATCATGATCTTTAGTTAGCTTCAGACTAAACTCAGTTGGTGTGCTCACAGAATTGCAATTCTTCATCTGAAACCTGCCTAAAATTTCTTGCACATATTTCTTTGAGAAATAAAAATTTCAGCAGGAAGCTGCACCACTTCGATACCAAGAAAGTAATGCATCTTACCAAGATCAGACATTTCAAATTCAGCCATCATGGACTCCTTAAATTTCTCAAACATGGCACTATCATTTCCAGTATAAATCAAATCATCGACATATATGCAGACAATGAGCATTCTCCCTCCATCTTCAATCTTTATGAAAAGTGTATGTTCATAAGGACATTTTTGAAATCCTTCCTTCAAAAAATAAGTTTCTATACGATTATACCAAGCCCGTGGAGCTTGCTTTAATCCATATAGAGCCTTCTTTAATTTACACACTTTATGCTCATTTCCAAGTTTCACATAACCAGGAGGTTGATCGATAAATACCAGTTCTTTCAAATCTCCATGGAGGAATGCCGATTTCACGTCCAACTGGAAGATAGGCCATGAGTTTTGAGCTGCTAATGCGATCACCAATCTGATTGTGTCATGCCTTGCAATCGGAGCAAAGACTTCTTTGTAATCAACACCGAACTCTTGCTTGTAGCCCTTGGCCACCAAGCGTGCCTTGTACTTGTCAACTTCACCATTCTCTTTCAACTTTGTCTTGTAAACCCACTTTGCACCAATTGTTTTGTGCCCTTGTGGAAGATCAGATAGCTCCCAAGTATCATTCTTTTCAATGGCTGCAATTTCAGCATCCATAGCCTTCTGCCATTTTGATTCTTTGACAGCGCTTTCAAAAACTGTAGGGTCACAATCTGAAAATAGAGCAAAGTGAGTGAGTGGATCATCAGATTGATCAATTCCAGTTACTTGATAATCCGACATCCATGCTGGCCTCTTCCGAACACGATGAGAATGTGATCCAGCTGCTGCTTCAACCTATTCGTCAACTTCGGGTGTTGTTGGTGTGATTTCAGAGGCCATAGGAGCTTCATTTTGAGGATTCTCAAGATCAGCAGTTGTTGGAACAAACTGCTGCTGGGACTGCTTTGCTTCATCATCATCTTCTCCATTAAAACTTGTTGGAATTTGTTCTTCAACAACATTTGTATTCCACGGCCAGGTTTGATCTTCATCAAAAACAACGTCTCGACTGATAAGGATTTTCTTAGTGCTAGGATTGTAAAGCTTATAAGTTTTTGATTGATCACTAACACCAAGAAAAATGCATTTCTCTCCCTTGTCATCAAGCTTTTTCCTCTTCTGATCTGGAATATGGGCATATGCTATACACCCAAATATTCTGAAATGATCTACCGCCGATCTTTGTCCGCTCCATGCCTCCTCTGGTGTCATATTTGGAACAGCAAGTGTGGGACTTCTATTCAAAACATGAATGCTCCAATTAACTGCTTCGGGCTAGAAATTCTTCGGAATACCACTTCTTCTCAGAAGGCTTCGCACCATGTTCATTATAGTGCGATTCTTCCTCTTGCAAACGCCATTCTGTTGGGATGTATAAGCTGCTGTAAGCCGTCTCTTGATTCCATGGGTCTCACAAAAGTTTGCAAATTCATGTGAGTTATATTCTCCACCACGATCTGTGCGAAGAATTTTTATTGGGCTGCCAACCTCTTTCTCAACAAGTGCTTTATAGCTTTTAAAGGCTGCAAAGGCTTCAGATTTTTCTTCCAAAAAATAAACCCAGATTTTACGACTATAATCATCAATGAAGGTAATTATGTATCTTTTACCTCCATTAGAGCATGGCGTTATTGGCCAACAGATGTCGGAATGAACAAGCGCCAATGCCTTCCTTGCTCTCCATGATGGTCCTTGTGGAAATTGATTACGGTGTTGTTTGCTAACAACACATTCTTCACAAACTCCAGACGGAGCTGCGATTTGAGGAAGGCCAATCACCATATTTTTCTGTTGTAAAGTCTTCAATCCACCAAAGTGTAGGTGACCATAGCGAAAATGCCATAGCCATGCTGCATCCCGCTCTTTTGCTAAGAAGCATGAATGAGTGGTGTTGTGGAGATGAAGCGGGAACATGCGATTCGCCGTCATGTTAACTTGAGCAGTTAAGCCCAACTTTGCATCCTGAATTTGACAAACTCCACCTTTGATAGAAATCTCGTATCCCTTTTCTTGCAACTGACCCACACTAAGCAAGTTGGTCTTTAAATCTGGCACAAAAAGAACATTGGAGATAGTGTGGGTGAGATTTCCTTTGGGCTGGATAGTTACACTTCCTTTTCCCATAACAGTCACCGTGGAATTGTCGCCGAACTTAACAGTGCTGCGGAAAGATTCATCAAAGTCAGAGAACAACTTCTTATCCCCACACATGTGATTGCTGCAGCCAGTGTCTAAATACCACATGTTCTCTGGAGTTTCTTCTTTCACGTGACACACCATCAAAAGAGACACCTCTTCTTCTTTTTCTGCAAAGTTAGTTCTTTCGCCACTTTGTCTATTCAAATTAATATGGCATTCTGATTGATAATGACCATACCTATGACATTTGTAGCATTCAACATTGGACTTGTCTGCTGACTTTGGTCCATAAGAAGTTGAGTGGTAACCACCACGTCCTCTTCCTCTTCCTTGAAATTGATTCTCTTGATGCTGATGATGTTGTTGGTTTCCACGATCATTGTTGCCTCTGCCTCCTCGACCTCGACCTCTGCCTCTACCACGTCCTCTAACAGCTCTACTTGATGTAGAGTGATTTTCTGATGAGGCCTTCAATGCTTGTTCCTCTTTCACCTGTTGGTTAATTTTTTGCTCATGAACCAACAAAGAACTCTGTAATTCATCAATTGAGAGTTCATCAATATCATTTGCTTCTTCTATGGAACAGACAACAAAATTAAATTTTGTTGCCATGGATCGAAGAATCTTTTCAACAACGGTGACGTCGGTGGTCTTGTCGCCATGGATCCGCATCTTGTTGACTATTGTCATCGTTCTTGAAAAATAATCTGCAACTGACTCTCCTGATTTCATTCGAAGCATTTCGAACTCCGAACGAAAGGCTTGAAGCTGCAGCCTCTTTGCCCTTGCTGATCCTTGGTACTTCTTCTTCATAGAATCCCAAATATGCTTGGCGCTGTCCTTGCAAAGAATGGTTTCCAAGATTCGAGCGATCAATAGCTTGGAAGAGATAATTTTTTGCTTTCAGATCTTTCAACTTCAGCCCTTCAAGCTCCGCCTTTTGCTGCATCTGTCAGCACAACACCTTCGGCTGGTTCTGCTACTCCAGAAACAACCACCGTCTAGTATTCTTTGGACCTTAAGAAGTTCTCCATGAGCATGCTCCAATGATCATAGTGACCATCGAAGCGTGGAATGGCTGGCTGCGCAAAAGTTTCTGAAGCCATCGTTTTCTTATGCTGTTGCACAGCAGAAAAACAAGTGAAGTAGAAGTAAAGCTGCTGCTATACCCACTCTCTATCTCACTTTTCTCACTTGGTGGCTCTGATACCACTGTTATAACTTATGACAGGAAGAAAAGAAGCTGAAAATTGAACGTACATTTTATTCATAAGACCCAACAACTTAAATAGAAGATTACATGAACTAGCATACCACTAATTTAGGAACCAACTAACAGCTGTACCAGAAAACAAGGAACTGAATCGAAACAGATTATTCCACTACTAAGACTCCTATAAATCTAGTAAAGCAACAACCTCCTAAAGACTAGGACAATCAAAGACTTATTCAAATTACAAAATAAAACCAAAAACTTAACATAATTTGCCACCCCTAGTGTCTGCGCACCAAATGATCTAATGTCCATCGGATTATGGTGTTTCCCTTTCTGAGGAGGCTTTCTTCCTGATTGTTTGTGGGCGGATATATATCCGAGTCGACGTGACCCGGTAAAGCCATATATTGCATATTCCCTACTGTGATTTTTTTTTTTCCCATCTTTGGAATTAAAATCTATATACTTGAATTCATCATATTTATTATTAATAGAAGTTCTGAAAAACAATGTGTTCTATTTTCAGGGCATGAACAAGATTTCAAAGTCAATAAGGACTGGGAGCTTGGCGGCGGTGATTAGGGTTGCTTGGATTAGGATTTGGTTTTGGTTCTTGAGCTGAGCTTATTTAGTTGTGGGCATTTCGAGGTCTTTAGGTGTTTGGGCTTTTGCCCCTAAGGTGTTTGGACCTCGGTCCACTGTTTTTTTTTCATCCAACTTTGGTTGGATTCCCCTCTCCTACCCCCAACTTGATATACCCTTTGTCAAGTTTTCTTAATAAATCCCAACTTTTAGGGAAAATGATGACCCATGACGTGTTTTGATAATTAATACCATCTAATGACATGCTAAGAATAATTGTTAATGCTGAAAACGTCCTTGACGGGTATTAATTATCAAAACACGTCCTTGACCGTCATTTTCCCAAACTTTTATTGCCTATAAAAAAAAATAAGGACTGGGAGCTCTCAAAAGACAATGTGAATTTGTTATGTGACAAAGAGCCAAATAAAAAAAGAAGTTGGAGATTTCATTTAAGTTAAATGACTAGGTTTTCCCTAACTTTATGATTAGATTACATTTTCTACAGACTTTTACTATTGTTTATACCTTTTTGCTAGTTTAATTTGCTTCATATTTTTTCATTTTGGTGAATTATTATTTTGAATCTTGACGAGAGAAATTTAAAAAGTAAAAATAAAATTGATAAAGATACCAATAACGCAAAAAGTACATGAAGGCCAACTAAAGTGCAAACGTGGATGCGCATGGATAACGTCAATAAATCAAAGAGAAGGTCAGAATCTCCCATCCAAACCCAGACCACCACTACCACCCTACTTCTTTTCCTTCCCTACTTTCCCCCTTCCTTTTTTCCCTCTCTCCGATCGACTCGGGGAGGTGTCGTGTGCGGTGTGTGTTGTGCGTCCGAAACGATGTTATTTTGGCGCACTGTTGGGTACTCCATTTCAGCCAATAAGGGCCCCCGTTTGGTTCCCAGCAACAACAGTTTACTATTTTGCTTCGGTCACTATGTTCTGATTTTTTTAAAGAAGCAAAACCAAGTGCTCATTCAGTTTAGAATGCTCCCCAATAACAGTACCCGTTTATTCCAAACACCTGTTGCGCACACACATTCCAAACTCAAGTGCCTTCTTCTTCTTCTTCTTCAAGGTTAACTCACACTAACAGTTAGATACATGTGGCATCGGGTAATGAAACGATATTTTGTTAGGTTTTAAGGCTTTCAACCATTAACATTTACATACAAATTAAAAACCAGAAGGAGGAACGGTTTCGGCATACCTTTTCAATGAGGGAGAAGGAGGAATGGTTTTGGAGACCTTCGGCGGTAGAGGATCGATCAAAGGTACAAGGAATCGAAGAAGGAGAAGCAACAGGGAGTCCATCATGAGAGAGGAGGAGGAACAGTTTTGTTGGGAGGAGCAAGATTAGGGAGAAATTTTGGGTTTTTTTCTAAAATGCAGTTGTTTTATTTCTCCCAATAATGTGAAATGGGAAGAAGCTGGGAACCAAATGGGCCCCTTGTTGGCTGAAATGGAGTACCCAACAGTGCGCCAAAACGCCGTCGTTTTGGCGCACAACACGCACCGCACAACACCTCCCCCGAGTCCCTCTCCGAGATCTTCCTTCCACCCCCTTTAGTCCCCACTAACCTGGACTCTCTCCTCGTGTCTCTTCTCCTCTCTTAACCCCATAAGTTGCAAGATGGTTGATACTCTCTCTTTAGGGAGTGAAGATCTCTCACGTTCCCTATCATTTTTGGAATTCGGAGCCCCAGATCTAGACTTTTAGGTCTAGGTACTGGATCGTGCATGGAACCCTAGTCAGTTTTGTTTGGGTGTGAGTGGTTTCTTGAGCTCTCCTGTGGCGACGATGAAGGCGTCTGAAGGCAGATTCAGTGGCGATCCTGTGGCGGGAGCAAGATTTGGTGGTGATCCTCTATCCACCCAACTCCATGAATGGAGTGCTGAGTTCGACGTTGGCGCTGAGCAATTTTTTTTGTTTTTCTTTGTTGTATTTTGTGTTACTGTTATGTTATACTTTATTTTTCATATCAATGTAACTGGAATGATCTTTTGCTTCAACAAAAATGGTTCAGAGTTTAGATGAGCCATTTGCTAAGTCAACCAATAGTTCTCGTCACTCGTAACTTATGTTTTTATGCCTATAATAATATTATTCTATAAAGATTTTTCTTTTTTTTGGTGTTCGTTGCTATTTCACCTCCCATCAAATGGTCAGACTTTTTTTTTTCTTTCTTTCAAACAATTCTTTAATCAAACAAACACCGGATCAGAAAACTAATTTGAGAAAATTAAAATTGTTTTCTCCCAAAATATTTTACTTCGTCAAATGTTTTATATTGAAACAAACGGAGCCTTAATCTATATTTTTGGTTGATTTCGAAAATGTAATTAGTTGTTTGTGTTTAATTGAATTACATAGGCAAAATAACAGAAGACACTCAAGAAATTAAGTAGTTACTAATTAAGACTTGAGAGAGTTGATTAGTTAACCACACAAGCTAACCCACTAGCTGAGGGGCACAATAGAGAGGTTGTTAACGTACTTACTTAGATTCTGTTATAACAGACTTTGTGAAGTGGAGCGTACGTGCATGTTTGAGACAGACAGTTATGACTTATGAGAGAGAGAGTAGAGAGAGAGAGAGAGAGAGAGAGAGAGAAATATCTCGGCTTCCAAGGCAGCGCTTCTAACTCTAAATGCACCCCATTTTGATCTCAGTACACATGGCTGGCTCTCTCTCGCATGCATTGAGAACCATGCCATAAGAAGTTGGGGGGGTGTACATAGGATAAAATCTTCCCACTTTTACTAATTTTTAAAGTCTGAGAGTCATGAAGTACCGAAAATACCCCGACTCAACCTCTATAAAATCCCCCTCATTTCAACCATTTCCAGGCGCCATCTCAACTCTCTCTCTCTCTCTCTCTCTCTCTCTCTCTCGCGTGATATTTGATCTTCCTAGCTAGCTGTATCTCATCCATGGCGGACGAAGAGATAACTCGTTCAAAACTCTCTGAGAAAGATCGCAAAGACACTGAAGATGAAGAAGTTGGCGCCAATATCTCAGGAGTACCGAAGCCTAAAGACACAAGCAAAGGGAAATCAAAGGCCACAACCCAAGCACATGAGAACACAAAAGAAGAAGATGAAGCTACAAAGAAGAAACTGAAGGAACTTCAGATCGGAGTTGGTGATCACGCCAAAGGACTCGAACGCGAGACGAACAAATCGGTTCGCGGAAAAGGAATTGCCGACTCGAGCGGAGGAGAAATCGAACACGAGAGCGAGATACAGAGCAGCGAAACTGAAATGCCGCTGAAAACTGATGATGATGAGAAGAGTGAATTGGACCTAGAAATCGACACTAACATGGAAGGGCTCGAGGAAGATATGTACGAAGGTTTTCAACGAGCTAGAAAAGGAAAAGCAAAATTAGATGAAGAAGGAAAGGAATTAGATGATGATCCGGAGGTTGAGTCTGACATTGAAAGACTCGTGAAAGACATACGCGAATTGTATCGTCAAGTTACGAAAGGAACCGAAGGCAAGTTGGAGAGGCTCATGAAGAACAGGGAGGAATATTCATCAGAAGATGAGGAATCGGAATCGGAATCGGAATTGAACAGGAAATGTGAGATGCTACTGAAGACGCCAATGCGTCTGATGCTCGAACTCGACACCGAGATTCGTGGACTGGTGCAGGAACTGGAGGAATTGATCACGTCGAAGAACGACAAGGCTGTGCCGAAACTGCAAGCGCTGGGAGCTGAGCTTGAGGCTCTGAAAGAGAGTAACTATCATAAGGAAGCGGAGGTGATTGTCATGGTGAAGGGATTGATCATTGATGATGGTGCTGCAGAGGAATTGGAGATCGATGCAGCGGTACTGAAAAGTGGAGTTGGTCCAATGGTGGAGAGAGCAAAAGAGATAATCGCTCGAGTGAGATCGGTGATAGAAGAAGTGGAGATGGATCGAAACAAGTTTTTTGGATGCTGCGGAGGATTGAATGTTGATTTTCTTCGGAATTGGAAGTGAGAGGTTTGTTCGATCTGTTGGCATTGCTCTGTTTCTGTTGGCTGGAAGTGCGTTCTGTTTCTGTTGGTGTTTGCTTGTTGATAACCAAAAAGAGTACTAGTCCTATCAGTTAGATGTTGAAATCCAATCATCATGACTGTAAATAAATAAGACATTGATTGGAAGCTTTTCTTCTAAGTCGATAGCTGCATGGAGTTCTGCTCTTGATTTGTTGTTGGTAATATCAGATGGAATCATTTTTACAAATAAGTTGCAAGAGTGAATTCATTCAGTATTCGAATTTCGAAAACAAATTTCTACTCAGTTATTCTCCACATAATTTTCGAAATTTCGTAACCTAAAGCCAATTTTCTTTATACCTTTAGCCGTCTTTTTCACCACGAAATTCGTAAAAATAACCAAAAATATTGATATATAAACAATCACAAAATCCCGTATATTAGGCCACAAAATTTACAAAAGTAAGACACAAGATTCGTAAGGGTACCGTACACCCCTTAATAAAATGAGCCATAAGAACTCATATATTGAGCCATAAAAAATCATAGAAATGAGCCGCAAAAATTTTCTAAGGTGGTGTATATGGTGGTGTATATAGGAGTTTTTTTCCTTTCGAGAAACAACCAAAAGTTGGAATACAAATGCATAGTACATCTGAATTTTTTATGAAGTGTGCGTGACAGCAAAAAATGCTTCGAAAATTGAGCACCGATAACCAAAGTAGTAAGTAGTATTTTGCCCTATTACGCAAACAACAAAAGAGACGAGACGCAATGAAGCCAACGAGCACTGCTCATCTTCTCCGATTAGTTCCGCCCGTTTGCCACCTTTATTACTGCTTCAACCGCCTTCTTCTCAAATGAACATGTTGATTCACTTTTTCTTTTCTTTTTTTTTTATAGTATATACAAAGATGTTGATTTATGACGCAAGAGGATATGGTAAAAATAAATAAATTCACAACCAAGGTAATTGTGTCCATGCACCAAGAATGTTACTAACATAAGGGCATGTTTGATAGGAGGTTTGAGAGGGGGCATTGGATTAATAATCTAGTACTGGGGCTTCTTAATTCTTTGTTTGGTGTGGGAAAAGGGGCTGAAATTGCTAATCCCATTGGATTGCCAATCTCCCAAATTGGGGGTATTATGAATACCATGGGGGAGGTGGTATTGTTAATCCCTTTCTATGGGATTGAGCTAGGAAAGCCAAAAATGTCACCTCAATACTAATCCCAATCCTAATTCTATCCAAAACAAACATGTTATTTATAATCCTACAATCTAATGCTTTGTTTGGTTTGTGTTTTAAAATTTTTTTTGAAAAATAGTACGGGTAAGTGAAGAGAGATAGAGAGAGAAATGTTGGAAGTAGGGAGAATAAGTGAAAAAATCCTTTTGAAAATGGAAGAGAACAAGGCATAATAAAGTGCAAAACAAACATGAATAAATGATTCATCTCCTCATTAATAATCTCACCTCATTTGCCAATCCCAATTCTAATCCCACCTCATTACTAATCCATCTAAAATAATATCTGTTATTAAACACGCCCTAAGAATGTAGTGGCCAATTCCTTCAGGCTTATTGTGGTCGATTTTTTGAATTGTATCCTCGATTTCTAGGCCTCCCAGTTATATGTTGAAGGGCTGGTTCGTCATTTGCCTTCCTTGCGTGTGGATGTCCTATAACGGTCCGAATTTTGGAACAACGTTTTATTTGAAATTTTTTATTTTATGTAGTTAGCGCAATTTCTTTTCTAAATGATCTCTCTTAAAGCTAGTTTTGTATCCATACGATTGTGTGAGCTGCAAGAATGAGTGTTGTGTACACACTAAATTAACTAAATAAGTAAGGACGAAGCCAGGAACAGAAATTTCATTACACGGGAACAACTATATATGCGAGACAAAAATGAAAACAAACATACATAACAAGTAAATACCTGGCTCCATGTAGTGACCTTGTTTCATGTATAACCACTGCTTATTGGGTTCTGGTATTACCATTTTAAACTGAAAATAAATCATACCTGGCTTCGTCATCTTATTTCATGTATAACCACTGCTTATTGGGTTCTATTACCATTTTAAACTGAAAATAATTCATACCTACTTGGCTTCGTCATCTTATTTCATGTATAACCACTGCTTATTGGGTTCTATTACCATTTTAAACTGACTTCTAATAATGGGTAAAAAGAATGATTGAAAACAAGGACTTTTAATTATGGCCTGATCCATCACGGTGTTAAAACCGTGATTAAACAATAACAATCAGGGGTAAATTTTGTGATATTTTTAGTTTGGGAAAGACTATAATACACACTCCTTATTTGGGTGTGTATTATATACACCTCCCAAAATGTTATGAATTGTAGAGAAAATGTTGCGAATCGTATTACTAAAAAGTTACGAATTATATAAAGGTTACGAGATACACTAAAACGTTATGAATCATAATGAAAATGTTACAAATCGTATTGCCGAAAGGTTATGAATTCTAGAACAAAAGTTACGAAACACACTAAAATATTATGAATGAACCATAAAATAGGTACATATGATGCACCCTTTTAAGGAATGTGTATTGTAAAATTTCCTTTTTAGTTTCTTGTAGTAGTGGGGACACCGTATCACGGCACAACATTTCCTGTTGTTATCGAAGTTACAACAGGATCCTCGATCTGTATAGGATCCAAGGTTTTGGATTAATTATTCGTCTCAACGAGAGGAATCAGACAAGTATAAAAATATGGAGCAATGATGAAAAAAATATATATAAGACGACATTTTAGACAGAAAAGACCGTTGTTTAGTCTTTTTTCGTCTTTAGTAAACCTTTTTTTGTCATAATTTTGTATTTTTTAGACTCCTCTTGTTGAGATGGATAATTAATCCAAAAAATGTGATGCAAATCAAACAAAAATTCAGAAAAAACAAACAAAACACACAAACCGAAAAAAATAGAAAAGTTCACAAAAAGTCAGCCTAAATAGGAAGATTATGACAATCATATTAAAATCCTTTGCAGTAGGAAAGAAATAAATCTCATCTAATTCAGTGAATATGTTTTGTTGATATAGAAAGACTACTGGTACAGTAGTATGCGCACAGACAGTGCAAACAAGAAGTTTTTTGGCCCGTCTCGGATCTAAGAAAGATAATCGGAGCCGTTCATTTTGTTCAATATATTTTGTTTAAGGTTTCCATGAAAAATCAGCTCCATCCGACATCAATAAGGTCGTTTTTGAAATGTCCAAAATTGCTTCAGAAGTTAGGCTAAATTCTAAAGTGATTTTGGACATGCCTTTATCGATGTCGGATAGAGATGATTTTTTGCGGAGACCTTAAATAAAATATATTAAAAAAAATGAGCGATTTCGAATATCTTTGTTAGACTCGAAACGGGCCAAAAAGCGCGCTATATGCACTGTATGTGCGCGTACTACTGCACCAGTTGCAGCTCTGTTGTTGATATCTATTTCTGATTCATGAGGCAATAAATTTTATTTTTTATTTTTGGTAAAATGAGGCAATAAATTTTTGGTCTCCCCGTGCTTTGACTTTGAAGTTTGAACCACTTGGGCTATAAAAGAAAAGACAAACCACTAAAGTTTTATAGTAGAAGATCTTAGAGTATCCACAGTACTATAATCAAAAGTAAAAGATTTTTAAAATTAACAATGTTTGTGCAAAATATGGCTCACAAAATTATAATCAAACTTAACAACCTCTTAAGAAATAATCAAATTTTGGATTTTGGATAACTAGAACTAGCAACCTTTTGACAATAATCAAATTTAATAGACCATACATATTTTTAATCAAATACACCAATCATTATACAAAAATATTCTATTTCTCTACCATTTTCCGCTCTCTCTTTCTTTTCAAACAATATTTTCGAAAAAAAAAATATTTTACTAATTTTTTTTAGAAAACTGTTTTTTAAAATTTTTTTTTTTCGAAAAAAAAATTCAATTTTTTTTTCTATTTCTAGTAAATAGTTTTTATTAGTTTCAAAACTATTTTTAGAAAAACTATTTTCTATTGTTCATAGTTTTTAGTAGTTTGAAAAGATGACGTGACTAATTTTGGTTATTCAATTTTGATTATGCCATTATAGACATCTATATTGCTAACCTTAGTAATCTCTTAAATGTTAATAATCAAAAACTGATGTAGCAATTTTTAGTTATCTTTCAAGTTGTTTAGCATTGTGGATACCCTAACACATTAATCCCAAATTAATGTTTTGCATGGTTTAGAGATATATAACCAGCATGTTGTTCAAATTAGAGGGTACTTCAAGAATTAATTAATTAAACATGGGCATTCAGTTTGATCCAATTTATGATCACAATAGCCACAGTTACTTATAAGCCTCATCTCTTTTGGCTCTATACGTTTCCACAGCTTGCAAATTCCTTCCCAAATCATCTCCATAAGTGTTTAAATTAATAAAAAATTGTTGGGAAGTCCATTATAGCATATTTGTAACCCACTAAATCCACTTCTAAATTTCATAACCCCTCTAGTCCACTAATTAGGTTTTGGTGAGGCCTTAAGTCCAATTCAATTAAAAAAGGAATTCGTTCAGGACCAAAATACCCTTACCTTTTAAAACTGTTAATCTGATATATCTCACTCCTATAAAATCTCCCATATCCCACTCCTATAAAATCTCCATATTCATGTTGTTCCCATATCCAAAAGGAAACAGAGTCCAAACGAGAGAGAGAGAGAGAGAGAGAGAGAAGATTACCTTTCCATTCAAATCCCATATTTTTAGCCCATTATCCGTTCTACGTTTGAAATCCCAGCAGTTACGTTGGAATAAGCGACAGAAGATTCTCTTTTCTGATACACTGTATATAACGTAATTGTACATATATAACGTTATATACTCGTTTTCAGTTTTCATTTAACGTGCGATACTTACATTTTACGTTATATACTCATTCATTGGCTCGCATTTAACGTTATATGAGTTTTTGAAATCTTTTTTATTATAACACAAGAACATATAACATTCCACGTTTACATCTGAACGTACATATATTAACATAAATGGTATATGTTCTATAATTTTTTGGAGTTTCGCTGCATAAAAACTCTCATATAACATTATATTTTTACTTTATTGAATTGGTCCACGCAGCTGCCTCAATGACTTGCTTCGAGTAACAATATATGTTCTTTTTTTGCTGGGAGGTACACAAGTCAGTAGCTTTCATATAATGTTATATGTTCTATTTTTTTGGAGTTTCACAGCATAGAAACTCACATATAACGTTATATATTTTACTTTATTGAATTGGTCCGCGCAGCAGCTTGATTGACTAACTTCTGATAACCGTATATAAATAATCTTATATATGTTTACAATGCAATAACAAACAAAGAACTTTATATGTGTATTATTTTGCCACATAAATAAATACATACAAAAAAACGTAATAAGTGTGACAAAAAATAAACATATAGCCTTATAACATTATATATGAGATTATGTCCTTTCTAACTCTAAAAAAAATGGAAAAAAAGAAGAGGAGATCTTGTAACTTCTTTCCCTTTGTCGCCGTCGCCTTCTTCATGGTCGATTTCACATGTAACTTAATACTCTTCACCCCTTGAACAACTGCACAAATAATAAGTCAGTAAGGCCACTGCGCGGACCAATTCAATAAAGTAAAACATATAATGATCAGAGTTTGATATAATCATATCTACTCGCAATCAAAACCCTAACTTATATATTATTAACTGTTCAATTGTGCTTTGCTAATGAGTTCCTATATATACCTTAAACTGGACTCAGTTACCAACATTGATATAACCATATATAACCCTATATATTTGTTGAACAGAACATCATATATAATGTCTCACGAGATAGTAGATTGTATATAACGTTATATAAATCAGAAACTATATACACATATATGCAAAAGCGACAGAACATCATATATAATGTCTCACGAGACAGTATATTGTATATAACGTTATATAAATCAGAAACTATATATACATATATGCAAAAGCAACAGAACATCATATAAAATGTCTTACGAGACAGTAGATCATATATAATATTATATAAATCAGAAACTATACATACATATATGCAAAAGCGACGAAGGGCAACGATCGATGACGAAGGACGACGGCGAGGAGGAGTGCGATGTCAGCAACGAAGGGTGATCGACGACGAAGGAAGTATGGGACGTGGGTTGATCTCTATTTTTCGTCCGTTGATCTTGTTGTTGGAGTGACGACGGCAATCGAGTGCTTGACGACGGCGACGGAGACGACGCCGGTATTTGAGTGCTTGAGGACGGCGATGACGATCGAGTGCTTCTCGCCGATCGAGGACGACGAAGAAGGGCTGACACCGAAGAAGCCCGACGAGAACCAAGATTGCCGATTACCAAGAAGGCGACGACAAAGAAGTTCGTCTGTGGTTTCTAATGGGAAATCGTCTGGGTTTTGTTCGTCTGGGTTTTGTTCTTCTGGAAACGGGGGGGGGGGGGGGATGGGTTTTATAATGGAGGAATCCGAGAAAAAAAGGGGAATGGAGGAAAAAACGGGATAAAAGATTTTTTGAAAGCAGGGGTATATTAGACTAACCAGGGTTATTATATCTTTACTAATGCGTTAGTGAACTTAGGGGGTTATAGAATTTAGAAATGGACTTAGTGGATTTGGAAAGTGGTATAGTGGATCTGGGAAAAATTCTCCCTTAAATTAAATATACATACATACATTATACATACCTACATTTGTACTACTTTACATAGTGCCAATCCCGATATGTGGATTGTCCAAGCCCGATCTTACACTTGGTTGCCCACTTAATATTGAGTTACAAAAAATAGAGAGACATACAAGTCAAAGAACGCCGTTTAAAAAAAAAATACAAGTCAAAGAAAAAAAAATCAATGTTACATTTTGCTTTTAAGTAACTTGAATTACATCAAAAAATCAAAATTAAAATATAACCCCGGTCATATTGCTTTATGATTATCACGATATGATTCAAAGTAAACAATTTTTCCTTGTATTTCTTGAAGCAACTTCTTTGATTAAGTCATTGTATTTTAGCTTATTCATGTACTCATTTTTAATTGAGATTAGCGAATCTACTTAATCTCTGATGTGACAGAGATGTTCAAATGTAAGTTTTTAACAACTTCAACTAAGAAAAACTGCTCTCCGCTGAAGCACTTGCAACAGGAATATTCAACTATGTTGATATCAACCACATACTATCTTCCCAATAAAATCTTATAATTACACAATTGAAAAACACATTTGAACGAAATTTGAATAATTTAATTACACTAACTCTCGAAAAATTAAAGTAAAAATCTTTTTTAGCAAAAAAATCCTACTAAGGTTAAAATTAAATGAGTAAGATTAATCAATATAGACATTTTAACATCTATATATAAGGCATTGTAATAAAAAAAATATAAAAATAATAGTAGGAGGCTTAAGCAAATTAAAAAAAAAAAGTTCGATGGAAAGACAAAGATGAAGCCTTGGGAGGATAAAAGAAATAGGAAAGGAGGCTAGCTTGATGGGACTCAAACCTGCCCATTTTCAAGGGAGTTACATGGCCTTACCACTAGGCCAAAGACACCATCTATTTTTTATGTGCTAACTTTTATATTTATTACATATTTCATGGTTAATTTTATTTTTTTTGGTTGCCCAATGGTGGAGGGTTGCCCAATTATGGGAGCCTTGTTAGGCTCACCCCGGAACTGGCCCTGCTGTCTTGTTCTCTTTCTTTTTCTTCTTTTTTTTTTTTTTTGCAGAGAGAGAGAGAAAGAGGGGGATTGAACATTACTTTTTTTCGCCTCGCTTTGATCTACAAACCCCACCTCCTTAACCCACCATCTTCTCTTTTCGTTTATTTTTTCTGGATGGATTCTTTTGGTTCATCAAAATTCTGTTGTGGCAACACTAGCTCCAAGAGTAGATGTAGCGGTGGAGTACTCTTTGGGTACTTGAAAATCCTATTTGGTCATAAACATTCATATATCGAATCCTGGTATATCATGTTTCATTTTTCTTCTAATTTCTCGTAGCTTAAAAGCTTTTTGTTTCAAAATCCAAGGATGGTGATTTGAGCACTTTTTAAGACATAGAAATCACCGGTTCTTATTTTCAGAATTTTCCATAACATTTCATGGTACATGGTGCACCACTACAACAGTTAGGTGCAGACTCAATACATATTTTATTTTTCGCCATATGTATCGCAAATTTTTCATTTCCGTTTCTACAACTAAAAGATACTGTCATTGTTTTTTACAGGACTACAATGCGAAAATCTCTTATTCTAGCCTATTAAAATTGGGCCCCTCAAGTGAAGACTCACATGTGACGACGAGGATTATGGCCACACATGATTACGCGCGCTGCTCCTAAATATACTAAATCAGGTCACAATACTTCCAGTCCATGTATAGTACATGCGCTTCGGATAACTTCAACCGATAAATGAATCCTTTATATTTGAAAAGTTGCGATTATGAAAATACAATAATCAATCTCAAAGAAATTTCCTTCGAACGAGACGACAAAGAGTCTCTAACTCTACTTATTGTTTAATTCGCAAAAAATAATAATAATAATAATAATAATAATAATAAAAGACTCTACTTATTGTTTGGTTGGTAATTAGTTATATGTTTAACCAAAAAAAGGAAGAAAGATGCAGTCTTCGTAAAAATGAATTAATTAATTCAAATATATGTGGACCATTTTCAACTGGTCATTAATTTGTGAAGAGTGATGTATATGGATATGGTGTCGTGCCTTTGGAGATGATGACAGTTTTACGAGTACTGGATATAATACCAGACAGCCAAATGGGCAACAGAGTCTTGTTGATTGGTCGAAGCCCCAACTCTCTACCAAAAGCAAGGTAAAATCAATGATGGATTCTGAGTTGCAAGGAGAGTACGGTTTAAACGCAACCATTACAAGTTTGCTCAACTTGCTCTCAAGTGCCTTGAACTAGAACCCCAAAACCGGCCTGATATGATAGAAGTTGTGGAGCACTTTTGAAATGCATTCGGGGGTGGGATTAGTGAGGTTTATTGCTCTAAGAAATGCATGTACGTAGGACAATTAAGGAGTTGCAAATACATATTAGTACTTTTGTTCTCCAGTCTCAAGGAGTACACTATTACCCTTCATTTCACAGAATTTTTGGGTTTTTCTTGTAAGTCGTATTAGTACTAATTTTCTCCAAGTCCAAGAAGTAGACTATTACCCCTTCACTTTGCCCAATCGCTTGGTTTTTCTACGACTTCCAAGTTGCTTCCTGTTGGGGAAATGACGGCCAATGACGTGTTTCAATAATTAATACCCGTCAATGACATTTTCAGCATTAATAAATGTTCTTAGCATATCCTTGACAGATATTAATTATCAAAACACGTCTTGGATTGTCATTTTCCCTTCCTGTTAAGATCTTAGCCCAAAGTTCTAGTGGGCTTTATGTATATCTTGAGGGATGATTACTGGGGAACAACCCAAACCAGTTCTGTATCCGAATCTTGGGTTAGCCCCCATTACGTAAATTCCAGGTGGTGTTGTGAAGGCTGACTAAGATTGACTACAGTTTTAACATGGAGGCCGTTAACTGATGAAATATGGTTCTTGGTTACATTTTACTAGCCTGGCTAATTTTTTTTTCCTGGTACAACAGAAATGAAAGTGAAAGTAACATAGACCCTAGGAAGCACCCATCGTGAAGGCCACACCCGCCATGTCTCAGTGAGCAGGTCAAGGATATCATCCGGGGCTGTCACAAGGGTGACTAGTTGCGTGTCTTGATCGGGGCTTCCTTGATCAGCTTCACTGCTGTTTGAGTGCGATTGTTTTTTTTCCATCCCTTGATTGAACTTTCGACAGGGAAGTTGGTGATAACTCCACTGGAATTATGGAGGAAATAGAGAAGTGCGAAGACAATGCTCTTGAGAGGAAGAAAACTCTAGAGGAACAGAAGGAAAATTTTCAGAAAGCCGCATTCACTGTCTTTTACGTGCTCAACAACAAGGATATCGGATAGAAACCATAATAACCTCAACCATTGTCCTTTTGCTAGCATTTGGTGAGTAGATGTAATACATCGATGACATTGTTAAGAGTTCTCACGCAAATGTAAGTAACTCGAATGTTCTTAATCATGGCACTGGATAGCTGGTCTCATAACTATTTACTCTAATTTCTGCTGCTCATGCGCATCATAGATTAATGTTGATCAAAGAAATTGGTTTTCTTCATGGTTGCTACGCACTCAAGTTTTTCTTTTAGTTCTCAAAAGATAAATAAGTGGTTGTTCTCTATTAGAGCTCCTAATGCTTCCACCTGAGAGCCATCTGCCGCGAGAATTGTGCACACGCAGCTCATGATGAAGGAGGTCCAAGAAGCATTAAAATTGAAGTAATTTAAAGTGTCAAACAAAATTTCCAAGACACTTTGTCATAGGCTTGTGATTTGTTGCCCAAGTTCATTAATTAAGTTCTTAGACTTGGTTAATCATGCATCTTCCATTATAGTTTCCGTGTCTTTTTTAATACGCTTGCACTCAGAAAAGTGGAATGGAAATTTGTCAAAGAGGTCTCTATTACACTGGGAAAATGAAGCATACATGCTCCATTCCATTTTTGTATATCTTCCGTTATAGTTTCATTTGTTAGGAAATCCTTATTTTCTTCGTTCTTTTTCCATTCTAGCAGATTACCTTCCTATTTTTTCAATTTTTCACAACCTTATTTAATAGGTAATAATCTTAATTTCAATCTCACGTTTCTCTTTCTCACACATCTCACACAAAGTTGACAGGTTCGCTTCAAGATTGTAATCGTAAGTAGAGTGATTGTGATTTAATAAATGTTTTAACTTTCACTAACTATTATACGTTATATTCTCTAATAATTGGGTATATAGAACTGCAACCAAACCAAATTTGGACCGGTCTTGCAGTTTGATTTTAGTTAGGTTCTACGCATGTATTGGTTAGGTTTTGATTTTCAATTTTCTAGAATCATTTGGAATGGTCTTGTTACTGATTTCTAGAGAACCAGATCAATCTGGACTGTGTGCACCCCTACCAGGATGGGGGTGTGCTGAGAACTTGGAATTATTATCAGCAAAAAGCAAGAGAGACATTTCAGAAATACGAGGGAGGTGTCTGCCGTTATTGAAAACATCAGGGAGATCATTGAAATTTTACCCTATTATAAATAGTCATCCGTTCCAAAATTCCTCTCTTCCTGGGGCTAGGTTACTGTTCTTCAAGGTGAAGAAGAGAGAAAATGGCTCCCATTCGCGTCGGTGATGGCAATCGGAGTGGGTCCAGACGCCGAAGGCTGAAGAAGCGATATTCGTCGGAATTGAGTGGGTTTTGTTCGGATTCAGAAAACAAAGGGAAGATAGAGAAGGTCATGGAGGATGATGATTATCATGATATCCCCTTATGTCTGTCATCAGATAAGGAGGAGGACGGCGGTTACCACAAAATGACCAAAGCCGAGATTCAGATTGACAATAAACAGGTCCTGGAGACCGGGGTATGTATGTATGTTAATGTATCTATTTATAGAATTCCATTCCATTCGCCAATTTACTGTACTTACGTACTTATTAGTTACAGTAATACTAATAAACAATTGCTTTCTTGAATATCTATCTATCTGATGAATTATATGCTCTTTAAAAACGTTACTCCCACTGTGTCGTATCGATATTGACCATCTCCACTGGTTTGTGATGCTTCTTTGGCAATGCATTTGACCTACCCTCCCCCCGTTGGAGAGGAGAGGCTCTTAAACACAATTTTTCACCCTCCTACTATTTGGGATGTACAGGGGTTTGATGTCTATGTTCCCCCGGTGTGATCAGTTGTGGTTTAATTTACTCCCAGCCGAACTTTGACAAGTGTTGCCGGTTTTTTAAGGAGGTCAAACGTTGGTCGAGGAAGGCCATTAAAGTCTATAACCAAAAACATAAACGCTTGTCTTTTTGTGTTTTTTTCTCCCTCCCTTCCATCGCTGCCCGTTTATTATGTCCTCTGACTCGGTATTACTGTTGTTCTACCTCTTTTCTTATATTGCACAAGGAAGCAAAATACCGCTTTTTGAGGGTCGTCAAGTTAGGCTCTACGATGTTTGATGGTTATAGGCATCATATTACCTTTGAGGCCAAGGCTAAGGTGCTGCTCCTATGTGCTTCCAAGCTGAAGTTCACGCAGGATTCGCTCAGCATGACATAAATGTTATCATGTGCCGTCCCAAACCAAAACCTTGATTAACCACGGGTACATTTTCTTCTGAAATCAATGTTTCATTTTTCATTTTGTTTCATCAAACAGATTTAATACCAGTTGATTGAATTACTTAATCCTGATTGAACTTTCCACAGGGAAGTTGGTGAGAACTCCGCTGGAATTACAGAGGAAATAGAGAAGTGCAAAGACAACACTCTTGAGAATAAGAAAAATCTAGAGGAATAGAAGGAAAATTTTCAGAAAGCCGCACTCACTGTCTTAGACACAAAGTTTTCAGAGGCGAAAGCGCAAAGTGAGGCCGAGGCGCTTGATCCCCCACGGGCGAGGCGTACGCCCCGAGGCATTGAGGCGTAAGCATTTGATTTTTGATTTTTTAAATAATTAAATTAATAAAATAACTTAAAAATACAAAAAAAAATGCGCATTTCATAAAAGATAGATTAATACAAAAAGATAGCATAAAGTAGATTATTAGTTAATACTAATTGAGAAACCCTATAACATCACTTTATTAGTTATTAAATTTTTATCTTATTAACTTTTCACTTAATTAGTTATTAACAGAGCACATCAGTTCGTCACTTAGTAAAGGAAAACAGAGCACGACTGGAGATGATGATTGACTTTAACAAGGTAGCAGAGATAGAGATAGAGAGAGAGCGGGGGGGGGGGGGGGGGGGGGGGTGGGGGTTTTGGGGTGTTGAATTACGAAATTCCCAAAATTAGATTAGAAAAATTTCTCTCTTGAGGCTTACACCTCACCAATGGGGTGTAAAAGGTGACCGAGGCGTATGCCTCGGTGAGCCAAGGAAATTAGGCGACTGTCTTAGATATGCTCAACAACAAGGATATCAAATAGAAACCGTAATAACCTCAACCATTGTCCTTTGCTAGCATTTGGTGACTAGATATAATACATTGATGACATTGTTAGGAGTTCTGCACACAAATGTTAGTAACTCAAATGTTCTTAATTGTGGCACTGGATAGCTTGTCTCATAAATATTTACTACATTCTCTACTACTCATGCATATCATAGATTAATGCTGTCAAAGAAATTGGTTTTCTTCATTGTTGCTATGCACTCAAGTTTTTTCTTTTAGTTCTCAAAAGATAAATAAGTGGTCATTCTCTCTTAGAGCTCTCAATTCTTCCACCTGAGAGCCATCTGCCACAAGAATTGTGCATCCTCTTTTGCCAAACTTCTTTTCTGCATAAAAAACAAGGTAAAGTTGTTTAGTGTTTTTGTTCCTCCACCTTCTAATAGTTGATCACTTTAACCAATTACTGTATGGATGCTGCTTGTTCTCAAGTTAAACACAAAATCAGATTAGTATTTTTTGCTATCAGTTCAATGAGTATATTTCACATAAGAGTTGCTTACCTGCTAAATTCAGAAGGTCTTCCACTGATTCAGGAAGATGGATAAGTTTTCCCATTTTACCACCATCATTTGTTTTATCATTCGGGCGATGCCCGTGTATTATGACCCTCACGGGAAGTATATCTGATGATGGCACAGAAGTTGGTGATGTTCCTGCAAAATAATCGCATGAGTTTTCCCACATGAAATCGGCAAGTTACTTGACTAATCCTTTTGGCGTTGACTTAAAACTGTGCATGGCTGTTAAACGTAGATTTATTCGGAAGTTAACGAAAACTTGAATGATTCCATCCCATTTAAAACATATTGCAAGCATACAAACATAGTGCAGACGGGAAGGAAGTTTTGTACAGTCAGGCTTGAGCTTACTACCTTCTATGTTTTCCTCTCCACTATTATTTGGCGCTTCATGATACTGTGCCCCCTCAATTGGTGCTATATTCTGCAGGAAAAACCATTACAAATGTCACTAATTGTGGTTATAACTGGGAATGTCAATGCTTGGATCTCTGTCAAAGGGGCAGGTTTATGCTATTGCGAATCGAAACTACCCGAAGTTAAATGATTCCTTGGATTTCTTGGTTCATCCCTTAAAACAAAATTTTAACCAACATCGAGAAAAGATGTGGTAATTAAGGGATCAAATCTTTCTGCAATTTTGTTTTGCAGACTTCATTCGTTGTACTTTTGGGAAAGCTGTGGTTATATGGTACTTTTGGCTTACACATGATTTTGTAGTTTTGGGAAAGCTGTTAGTTACCAACGCAATCATGCATGATTTGGTTCTTAACAAAGAGGGAAAGCTTGCTCTTTTTGTCATGTTTAGCAATCTTTTGGCTAACAGTGAAAGAAAAAAATTAGCCTAGGTGTTAAATTTACTGCGTAGGTAGACTTATTATTGTAGGTGACTGTCCCTAGGGGTTTAGAGGCAGTTTTGTTGCTACCAACTTCTTTGTTTGTAGTCTATTCTGTAGTGGTAAACAACAAAAAGTGCCACTCCAGGGCCAACCTCCGCTGTCACAGCAGGCTCCTAGTGTCAGTTTGCCTCAGCTGAGAGTCCTTGCACCTGTTAGCTTGGTGTGCTTTTCGTAGTAGGTCGTGTCTTAGATTTTGTAGTTTTGGTTCATTCTTGTATATTGTAATGAAATCTTTCGCCTTTGGGTGTTTTGAAATGATATGAAATGCTTGACTGATGATAAAAATAAAATACAACAAAAAGTGCAATCCATCATGTGTTGAATTTGACTTAGGTGACCTTTAGGCTAGTATTTGGCTTGTTCAGCTCCATTATGATTTTTAAAAACATTGCGACAACAAAAGCTACTCCCTTGAAGTGCTATGCTCACTGTCACTAATAATCCTTTTTGAATTCTAAAACTATTGCAACAATTGAAGATTCTCAGCTGAGCACTAGGTCTTTCTTACTGATTATTTTATGGTGTATCCAGAGCCAGCCCCGGGGTAAGTCCCACAAGTCCACGGGAATGTGCAACCCCCCACCATGTGGCAACAAATTTTTTATTTTTATTTTTACTTGTATGTCTGTATTTTTTATGCCATAATAGTAAGCGGGCAACCAAGTTCAAGGTCAGGTTTGGCAATCCGACATCAGGGCCGGCAATGGGTGTATCTTGATTCTTGAACTACAAGAGTGTAACTTGATGGAATGAATGTGCACGTTTCTTTCTTTCTTTACTGCTTTCCTTTGGTGTACACATCTTAGGTTATTCTCAAATATATGAAATTGCAGGCATTTTTGAGCTGTTGATAGTCACTTTAGTTGAAGGCATGGGTAGACTTACCCTCTGCTGTATTAGCTCATATATTTGCTCTGCAATTCTAGATTAGAACGACGAATTACCTCTGTATTGAAGTCATCTAACAACTCTGTTACCAAAGGTATTTCTTCAAGCATCTCTTTCTTTAAGCCCTTCAAATACTGAAGCAAGGAATGCAGGAAGAGTCGGTCAGCGCAAAAAAGTACATTTGCATACGAAGCTAACTAGCATTTGTGCCCGTTCTATGCACGTGAATAAAAATAAATAAATAAATCTGTCAACTTTATTTTTTCTATTTTCTCATATATCAACCGGGCACAACGCTAATAATAAATTAGTTTGCAATTGTGAAAAATGCAAGATACACACAGAAAACAAACCAAAAGTCAAATGTGTGATTTTATAATAAAAAACACAGCTCCCCACTTTCCTAAATCAATCTCTCTCTCTCTCTCTCTCTCTCTCTCTCTCTCTCTCTCTCTCTCTCTCTCTCTCTCTCTCTCTCTCTCAATTTCTAAAAATCAAAATTTTGAGAATTTGGGGTTTGGAACAAGGTATGGGTATTGTACTACGTATCAGTATTGTCCAAATTCAGTATCCTACGCCTCTAATTTCGCTCCAGCTCAAATACCGGTTAGTACCAGTGATATGGGTCAGTACGGGTCGGTACCGCCCGTTACAGACCAGTTTTATTTTATTTTCCTTCCAATACCAGACAATTTCGGTTGTTACCGGACGATACCAGACAAATAACATAGAACTTTTTATTATTATTTTTACTATACATGTAAATTATACTAATAAATTCTTCTCTTTATTTATTTATTTATTTTGGGGGGGGGGGGGGGGGGGGGGGGGGGGGGCGCATAAACACATTGGTATAGAGTAGTTGATGAGCTTATCCATAATAGCACTTGGTTTTCTGGCCAATGCCATGAGTCAATCAAATATGGTTCCCCTACCCCCATCAAATTCAAGTAAACCATTCTCCATCGAATGGCCCGAAAAATTACTTTTAATGACAAGTACGTGTATTGTTTCTTGAGTATTTTGGGAACCATATGGACAGCATTCTGGGAGAAGTCATACACTTTCAGTTTAATAACAAACTTATGGGTTATGTCCTCATCACATTTATAGCTTATGGTAGGAGATATAGGTTTCGAAAAACTGTAAATGCTGTCAAAAGATTCCAGACCTGTATGAAGTTGGTGATAATTTTTTGCCCATCTGCATTATGTTGCTTTACCATTTGCTTGAAATGTTGATGGCTTATCCGGATTACCTGAGAAAGCCGCTTCGTTCTCACCGTAAAAGGCTGTGGGATATGAGAATCACGCCTATTTCTCCTGCCATTTCCGCAGCCCCTAATTTTGACAAGAACTGGAAATCCAGTTTAAATGGTTAAGAATGTAGGAAAATTGGAGGCTTTTTGTTTGGTGATCTGATCTGTGTTTTCGAATAACTGCAGAATTTTTTAGCACAATTCATAGGTTCTACCTTGGAGACTAGCAGCGCGAATATTACCTTATGCATCACTTGAGTTGAGGCAATACGTTATGCTTGAGCGAAGTCTACTTACTTCGAATTTATGATTCTTCTTCCACTGTTCACTTTCTCTAGTTCATCTCTTAACTTTTTGTTTCAAGCACTATCGAATCATTCAGATTGAAGTTCTTGTTTTTTCGTTTTTTCTGAACCTGGTTTACTTATGTTCTAATGCAGGTTGTTTTTCAACCTGATAAAGACAAGAAGACATTTTATTTTGGCTATATAATCTTGAAGTCATTTTCCACCTCGGTGCGTCATGTCACCTATATAGAAGGATTAGTCACAAGCCTGTTATACTTAATATTCAGTAGCATTTATTTCTGCAGATGGCCACCTCTTTTGAGACTTCTTTCAAACAGGTCTAGCATGATCGTCTTGCGATTTCCTTATTCTTTTGCAATAGCCAACATGTGTTCTTTCGCAAGAGTAGTATTTATCCTACTAGACTGAAGCGTTGATTTTCCACTCGGTGATTCATTGCAGAAGTTCATTAACTAAGTTCTTATACTTGGTCAATTGTGCATCTTCCATTATTGTTTCCGCGTTCTAACATTTGTGCATTTGGATAAGTAGAAACTTGTCAAATAGACCTTCATTTCACTGGAGAAAGGAAAGGCATACCTGCTCCATTCCATTTTTGTTCACTAGGACTTGGTGATTCGTGGCCCAAGTTCATTAACTAAGTTCTTAGACTTGGTTAATTATGCATCTTCAATCATAGTTTCCGTGTCTTTTTTAACACACTTGCACTCAGAAAAATGGAAACTTTGTCAAACAGGTCTCTATTACACTGGGAAAAGGAAGCATACCTGCTCCGTTCCATTTTTGTATATCAGCACATCCTGCATTTGAGACGACTGTTAGATTTGCATCTGGTTTTACTCATGATTACATGTGAAAGGAGAAGTACTATACCACTGCTCCGGATACCAGAACGTAGAAATCTGTTGGTATCTCATTCTGTAAAATAATATCGACTTTTGGTGGAAAAACTCTGCTTTCATCTCAGACACCTGTGAGGAGAGAAGCCACAAGATACTGCTTATACGATAACATGGAAGAGATTTCCAGTACAAACCTATAAAGACAGAATAGCACCTTTTTAATGGTTTCATTATGCCATTGTGTCAAATTGAGCTCGGCATGGTTACTCTAGCCTCCTATTCGTAATACCCACCATCTTGAGTCATGTATTGTAAATAAGTGCTAGAGCAGCTGGGAATGGCTCTTCCCCTTTTTCTGAAACTTATGCGGATTTGACTTCACTGCTTGACCCCTCTTTGTAATAGTCGTTTATTGCAGGAGAGAGTTTTGAAAAAAGGATCCCTAAGGAACATTTTCTTGGCTAGAATGGACACATACCTAATCATGGTTTGCCCATATAGAAAGGAGGCGGCACATGGAAGTTGTGTTGCTTGGAACTTGGATTGTGGAGGTCCTGGAGGGAAAAGGAACAGGAAGGGAAGGGATGGGAGAAATGTGGATATCGTTGACGACCTTTACCTTCCTTGTTTTTTCCCTCCAAAAAATCCCTCTTTAAATCCAAGATCCAAATGCTGCGCAAGTGTGAGATGCGTGTCTCACTACGTACCTTGTAGTATCACTGTCCTATTATGGTTTTGCATATGTAAGGTGTCGATATCTTTATTGCTAATGCCATTTAGTTTTTTTTCTGTTCTGATCGTTAATTACATGAGACTGGAACATGATACGTGATGTGAGGTGAGGGAGAGGGAGAGGAACGCAAAAAATGTGATTACCAGCTGGGTGATGAGGTCGTCAGAAACTCCTTTGAAGAGATAGGTAGTTTCCACGGTTTCATGGAAAAGATGCTGAGCTATACTTGATCTAATCGCCTTGGGTAAGTCTTCAAGCACTTCTTCCTGTTGTAATTCTGCTGTCTTAAACTTGAGTTGCATATGAGCCAGCATTTGCTCTTTCAAACCATCTGGAAGCCGATTCTTGCTCGCATAGCTTAATATCTCATTGATGGCGTTCCTCTGTGAAGTCATCGTTAGATAATAGTCTATTCTAGTACTCCCTCCACCCTCTTTATTGGTCCATTTTGGGAACGCAACATTTAAGAGATACACTTTGTGAAGTGTAAATTTTCCACGTTATCCTTCAACATTTCCAGTCATTTAAGTGTTTTGAGATGTGATATCCACAAGAGAAGGGCAAAATAGTAATATCACCAAACTTTGTCCTTCACTTTTCAAAGTGGACATTCTTTATGGGACAGGCAAAAGTGAAAAAATTGTACGAAGAGGAGGACGGAGGGAAGTATACTTGTGAAAAGTTGACGATTCTGGTCACTTTGATTCCCCCTCCAAAGAAAAAAGACAAAATTTGCGACTGCAGTTTGCGGCATTTCCATAGATTTGGGCATACAGGTTTCTAAAGGTTCTTACTATGCCCTATGCCAAAATAACATGTAGCAGACTCCCACACACACCACCCCCCCCCCCCCCCCCCCCCCCCCCCCCCCCCCCCCCCCCCCCCCCCCCCCCCCCCCCCCCCCCCCCCCCCCCCCCCCCCCCCCCCCCCACCCCCCCCCCCCCCCCCCCCCCCCCCCCCCCCCCCCCCCCCCCCCCCCCCCCCCCCCCCCCCCCCCCCCCCCCCCCCCCCCCCAAAAAAAAAAAAGAAAGAAAAAGAAAAGATGTAGCAGTAATGACCAAAGATTCAACCAGTTACTGGAAGATATATCTGTACATTTATGGTTTAGTTGGAGATTCTGACTTCCTCTCATGACATTATAATAGCATTAAGGCTGTGTTTGGATCCTGTTTCATGGATGGAGTTGTGTCATGAAAACAAAAGAAAGGAACGCAACATTGGATATGGTTGAAAACTTATCTCGGACTTCTTGTTTTCGGTACACAAAGCACTCCTATAATCCAAGATCTAAATAGAACCCAAGTACTAGGCTAGTAGGTTTTATCAAAATTCATAGAGCTTGAGTATTCACATTGCAAAAACTTGAACTAGTCCTAACCGTAGGAATTGGTCCAAATCAAAGATGGTTCTAGAGCTCTCAATGTTAGGAACATGGTGTTGTTCAGCTCAGCATTTCCTTGAATGAAACTGCAAAATGTCGATGCCATTTGTGTAGTCTTTGACAAGTGAAAACCAGGACAGTAGGGGATTATTTAAGCCGAAAAATCTTGGGCGAAAATTGAAGTATAGTAGACAATTGTTCGGTTGATTCAACCGCGAATTAATTTTTTTTTTGTTTCCGGTTGTTCACATTGGTCAAAGTTTATTTAGCCATAAGGCTCATATGTTCATGACAAGGACTGTAGAAGAATTTACCATAGCAAAGGTTCTGACTGCGCTGTGGACAACGAGATTCGTCATATTTCCGATCAGATATGCTGTTAGACCGATGTTGAATAACATGTAGAAGATATTGAAAACCTTCTCTCCTGTATTCTCTGCATGCAAGTCCCCGTATCCAACCGTCGTGAGGGTGACAATTGACCAATACATGGAATATGTGTATCCCATCCAGATGTTTTCGTGTTCAAAATCATGAACTTGAGCTCCAATCCATGTGTCATCGGATGTTTTATGATGGATGGCCATCCAGTAATAGAAACAACCAGCCGAGTGTACTGCGAATAGAGTCACCTGTGGAGAGTTAGAACAACGGGTTATGAAACAACCGACTCTGAATTTGATAGCGGACACTTGAGAGTTGAGAGTTTAACCGATTAACACTAGAAAAGTGGTAACTTGAAGAGACAGTTATGAGGAAATTAACTTGTACTTACACATATTAGCTTGCAATATCTTGTCCAGAAGTAGCTGAAGCGCGTGTCTTCTCTAACCTGGATTAAAACAATTTCTAACTAGATGAAATATGTGTCTGAAGCTCATGTATCATCTTTATGTAATGTTTTTTGTTTGTTTGTGCATATGCATTTGTTATCTACTCTTCCATTGCATTATGGTTTTTTTTTTCCATTTAGCTTGTGTTGAGTAATTGGGTCATGCATTTATGGAGGGATTCGCAGGACCGTGTAATGATAGCAATTCGTGAGACTAATATTTTTCCGTCTTTTCCCTCAGCGAATCCAAGATACACCTTAACGTGGAATTGTGACAGGGTTACCGCAAAGTCTCAGATCGTAGAACAAGAATACCCAGTGTACATTGATCTTGCGTTTACTGTTTTTGGGAGTGAAATAGATTTTTCATCCGCATCCTTCTTTGTTTGGTTGTGGGCTCTTATTTCCGTTCTTGTAGACTTTGAAACTTGATTATTTTAGTTATCTTTCAATTCTGAATTCACAACTGAATCAATTAGCGTACTGGTATTCCATTTTTAGTCTGGTTCTGCTGCATAATTGTCAAGATACAAGAATGACACATGACATCGGACGGTATTAACTGCAGGTATATGGGTTTTTGAATTCTAAACTCAAGGGAGAAGGTATACAGATGTTTTTCAATTTTTGGAGCTCAATGTATAGACATGCTAATTTAGATAATAAAAAAGAAAAATGTACCTTGTGAAGAGTTCACTAACACGTCGGAGTCGCCATAGCCGGAGCAAGTTGAGGAAGCCAAACGCTTGCCTTTGTGCATTTTTCCGGTGAAGAGCACGTATATGGCCGGGAATGGCAGAGTTGAGGCTATGTCCATTGGGAACCATAGGTTTGTTACATACCTGGACAAGGAATCGAAAGTTTTTTCAATAGATAAAGCATGATTGATATGATGACAATATAGACTTAAGAGGTCCTATAGTGGAAAAAAATATAAGGAATCATTTTGTCGTCGGGTCCTTTTGTCCTATAGGTTTGTTACCCATACACTTAGGCCGTGAACTAGCGCGATGGAAAGTGTTCAGTTCAGCGCGTGCTTCTTTTCCCCTAAAAATGCATGTTCCCTGTGAAAAGACACTCAAAACCACAGTAAGTTTAGTTTGAGATTCCACCATTGCTATGGTTGGCACTGCATTTTGGGGGCCATCCTTGACCTTCCAATGATTCGGCCCATGTTCAGGTTCATGGAATTGGCCTCTCTAAATAACGTGAGAGTGAAATATACGTAGATCAACGATAACATATACAGAAAGAGTACACAAAAAAGGACGAGATTATATTCTGGATATAATCCGTATCATACCATAGTTTGAATCACCTTAGTACAACAGGCTAGGAAAATGAGGTCTGTGTGTTATTTTGGCTTGAAGAGCACAATTTTTGTATTTCCAACAGGTTAGCCAAATGGCTATAGGCATGTTACCTATTTGCATTTTGACAAGCTACAGATAGTCAGTCATTGAAGGCTACGTAAATTTTGTTAACCAATTAGAAGTGTCACGTCATCAATTATCTCGCTGCACATATATTGATTTACTTTTTTTTGTGTAATTTAACTAGGCAAAATACTAGTAGTGTTTTGAGTACGCATAAAAAATGAGTAGATGAAAATTGTACTTTTTTTGTACTTTACTAAGCTAAAAACGACGATCATTGGAGATGCTCTCACACACTTTGTTATGTTCCCTAATAGTTTGGTATCCTGCTCATGAAGGTTATAAGAACTGCTAGACTTAACTCTCTCTCTCTCTCTCTCTCTCTCTCTCTCTCTCTCTCAAACACACACACAGAGCGAGAGGATCAGAGGACTGAAAGAGCAAATAAAGAAGTAAGACGATACCGCATTGCTATTTTCTCATGGTTATCTACAAGGAGATAGGTTGATTTGTCCAAGTAAGCAACGAAGAAGGTCAGAACAATGTCGATCGCAAAGAAGGCATCCACAGCTAAATCGACCGGCAATAGCGACCCAGTCGCCACCTTCTTGAAGGCTAGCTCGAATGGAGATGACCATGCCGAGTATACCACCAGCACCACCAGAAATGTTTGCCACCACCTGCATAAAACGTATTCGTGTCCATATACAATTTCAATACACACATTTGTGACGTTACAAATTTAGTGCTAGATACATGCATTGCTCAATCCGAGCATACTAGCCAATGCAAAGTTTGAGCCAAGAAAAATGTCGATGAATTGAAATTGCGTGGCGGGTGTTCACTTAGTACGTCAGGCCTGCACATTTTATTGAATTTGAGCCATAGGATGAGAATTTCGAGCATTCGTCTTGGTTTCAATTGGAATCCTAGCTAGAATTTCTCCCTTGCAGCAGAGTCTGCATACCTAAGTGGGATATTTTGTTGTTCGGGTTTGAATGTCTCCGTTATGCTTGTAATTTCGCTCATTCTTAACAACGTTTTCATTGTTTTTTCTTTCTCAGAAATGTTATTTATCCATTAAATTGTACTACACTTTAGGACTTATAAGCATGTTTGAGTTACGCAATTCGGGATTCAAGGACTGTCCTCATGCCTGGCCACAGGAAGAGTCTTATCGATCCATAACTCCTGTAGCTGAGGAGCAAACTCAGCACGTACAGTCCTATGTAGTTTAGATTGGGCAATCAACGCTGGGCTTCTTAGTTTAGTGTGGGATGAGTTAACCGCGCATAGACTACCAGAATTCCCATGCATTTGAACATTTTTTTTTTTTTTTTGAAAAGAGTCATTCATTCAACACAAGCCCATCGGGCAAACAAATTCCAAAAGAAATACAGGAAAAAACCAAAGCAACCTAAACGTCGATCTCAGACACATACTGTCGAAGTAGATCCCGCGATAACGCGGGTACATAAGAACCAATCTCGATCTAGATAACAGAGGATCTAAAGAGATACACAGCTCAAACCCTAAACAAATAAGCATTGCTAAAATCAGAAGGCAAACAACAACAAATCAACTAAAATCTAACAGGTCTCATGGGCAAAACCACAAGGGTCATCGGCCTGAACAAGATAAGAATTGAACACCACTGGACCACGGCGACCAAAGACCAGTCTTCTTCCAGTTGAAACTGCTACGCAGCCCAAACAAACACCATCGGACCACCACCAATCCCAATAGCCCCACCAAAACCCACCAGCCCCAAAACAGACATCCAAAGAAACAAAGACCACCAACACCGGACCATTCCTCAATAGGCGCCGGGTTATTTGCCCACCACCATCACCCACCAAATCTGGAACACCCAAACTGGTACAAAATCGGACAGGAGAAACTCACTGGTAGAAAGAAAACGGAAAAAGCAAAAGAAAAAAGGGAAAAACCCCCTTACACCAACCGCACACCTTATTAAGCTCGTCACCGGACTGGGAACAATAGATCTGGAGACGATGGAAGAGGAATGGGCCAGAGGAGCCACCTTCGGCCCCGGCCTGAGGAACCCTCAACGTCCTAACAGACGGCTGCCAAAAACCTAGTGGTCATGGAGAAAAACACAACGAAGAGAGAGAGGAGAGGCAAGCAAGGGGGGAGGCGGCGACCTCCCCCTCCAAATGGCAACTGGATTAAGGGATTTTTGAGAGAGGATTTTTCTAGTGCATTTGAACAATTTGAAAAGAGGGAATTTGACTGAAATTGATGTTTCGATTAGCTGCGTTCTTATGAAAAAAAAAGGAGTCATTTTTTGGCCTAAAGTGGTTATTTCTCAAAATACTTTGGTAAAAGCAAAAAAAATTATTTTTCCGATTCCTCTCGTCGAGATGAATAATTAACCCACAAAAATTTGGTGCAAAACTAACAAATGTGAAAAAAATTCAAATAAGGATGAAATTCTCAGATCTAAATTATAAGTTCATAAGAACGTAGCCTAAGAAAACAAAATGCGGTCGGTGGGTTCGGATGAAATCTTTTGGCAGAAAAAGATTTCATTCATTTTCAATCTCAAACTGTGTAATTCAGGAATACATGTGATGATGTCTCATGCGATTTTATGACAAACAAGTTTCTTCAAGTGAAAAATTGTGGCTGTAACACAAATTTGGTTAACTGTGCCAAAAACCATTTCCATTAGATGAGTTTTCAAGCAACTTTACTACGGACACCAACCAACGGTACTGATCGTTACGCGGGGCTCACTCTAGGTCCCTCATGAATGATTTGAGTTGTTCAATTATTTAAAAAAAAAACCCCGAATGGGCCCGAGAAAAATCAACTCAATCCGATTTATGTAGGTGATCCATCTAATCTTTCATTTTTCAATCAAATTACAGGATCCACTCGGTTTTTAAAAAAAAAAAAAAACTATTAAATGGCTCATATCATTCGTGAGGGACTAGGAGTGGGCCAACATGACGATTGGTGCACCCTTGGTCGGTGCTTTAGGATTTCCGGTTTTCAAAGGCTAGTTGTCATTTTCTATTAGGCTTTGTGTCTTAACATGAACTTGACTAATCATGCCTTGACCACAAGCCAACTTCTTGGAGTAATTTTTTTTAGACTATAAGTTCTATCCGGATGAGGTGGAAATCATGGGGTTTCTGCCACTGTCCATTGTAGGCCCTACTGAGCATTCATTGTAGTAATTTTAACCGTTTATCTTGCAAGGCCCGTAAAGTAATATATTCACACAAAAAATCAAAAATTGAATTTTGGTTTATGAAAGGGACGTCTTGATTCTATCACTAGTTTTTAAGTTAAACTATCAATGACTGTCAAAGGGACGTCCGGATTCCGTCACTAGTTTTTAAGTTAAACTATCAATAATTGTCTATTAATAAATCAAAATTTAATTATTGATATAGCTATTGATGTCCGATCAACCTAATTTTTTGCGTAGATAATACTATTTTGGTCCCTACAAGATGAGCAGTTTAGATTATTATACCACAATGGGTGGCAGAAACCATGGTGTTTCCACCTCGTTAATGATACGGTTCCTGACCCAAGATCCCGATTGGGATCCCGTTGCCCCACCGGGCACGTTCGGGCCACCAGACGGCCGATCTGAGCCATCCAAAAAGTCTAAAAAAAACCGAGTGGGCCCACGCGAGAATCAACGGCATCCAATGTGTGTAGGTGCTCAATCCAAACACCCCATGTGTTTTGTGTGTGTGTGTATGTGTGTGTGTGTGTGTGTATATATATATATATATATATATATAGGCCCACTTTTTCTTTTTTTTTAGAATTTTTGGACGGCTCGGATCGGCCATCCGATGGCCCTAATGTGCCCGACAGGGCGTCGAGATCCCGATCGGAAACCCTTTTGATCGAGAACTGTAGCACCACTCGTTTCCACCTGATCCGGAAATAATTCAAATACTGTACTCTGTCCCTAGAAGTGCCTTGCGTTACTACTTAACGAATAATGAACAATCACTTATCACATCAAAGTTTGTTAAAAAATGCTCTAAGGGTTCTCGTTTGAAGTTTCCCTAAATCTTTGGTCTGATATTTTTTATTTTTTATAATTTTTTATTTAATTTTTCGCCAAATTTTGAAATTAATTATTCATCTGGACGAAAGAATAAGAAAAGTAGACCGAAGTTATAATTCATATAAGACGACACTATAAACAAAAACAAAAAATACAAATTGTTTGTTATTCTTTTCTTCATTTGTGATTTCTTTTTTGTTTTTGGTCATAATTTTTTACTTTTTAAACTCCTCTCATTAACTAACTGGGGCTAACTCAGTTGGCCAAGACTCTTCTATCCCACTAGGTGGTCAGGAGTTCAAATCTTTCTACCTGCATGTGGGTATTCTTTTCTTTATATTTGTTGAGGTTATTTCTCTTCTTAATGACACTTGTAATTGAGTTGGGCTTATAGTGATTGTGATATCTTTAATGGGCTTATTTATCATGTTGGTTCAGTTATTGAGCTTGGTTAACTCGTGGATTCTCACATAATGGATGTAGTGTCCCGTGATTTGTACTTTGTACTTCATACATGATGTAATGATCTCTCCTAGCGACTGGCAAAAAAAAAAAAAAACTCCTCTTGTCAAAATGGATGACTAATCCAAAAAATAAATCTTGAATCTAAAAAACATTCAAAAAAGACGAACAATAAACTAAAAATCTAGAAAAAAAGAAAAAAAAAAAAAAGACTCAAAGGCCTAGTTACAGATGTCGTTTCGCAAAATGGTTTAAGCCGGTAAAACCGATTTAGATTTGTTGGTCATAGGATAACCGTCATCTATAAAATGTGTGAATTTCACACCACTGCTTGATACAGGAGAATTTCGGAACACCACGTGACAGTGCTAGTGAGGAAAACTCTGGAGAATAATCGACTCCCACCTCACGGCACCACAGGTCTCTCAACCAAATTATTGAGACAAATAAATACTCGTACCTCGTAGTAATTACTGCCGTCGAGAATTGCAGCGGCCATGAACCACTCTTTTAAGGTTGAGTTTTGCTAAGGGATTTATGGGCTTTTTGGATTTTTTTTTTATTTTGTTCTTATTCAAATTTTTCTCATATTTGTTTGTCTTGCGTTGGGCTTTATCATGAATATTTGTACAAATATTTGAGTAAAAATCATAATTTTTTACTTTTTCGATTCCTCTCGCTGAGAAAAAATCAATATGATTGTACTTTCAATCATTTACATCATTTACGTAGCGACAAAAATCATGCGGTAGAGACATTATCGATTATTCACTTTTCTTTGGTGGTTAGGAGACAAAGAGTGACACTTGTAATATTGTGATAATTTTTTATTTGCGAAAGTACCACATGGTACTCCAGGAGTACCCCAATACTTTGCAGGAGTATTAAGGTTCGTTCCTTTTTGAAAAGCAAATTTATAGTGGTTCGTGAATAAATGTTTGATTCTCTGAGTTTTGGACATGAAAAAAAAGTTATTGAGAAATAACTTTTAAGCATAGACTTTTATATGGTAATTTGCATCTATTATTTGCGATGTAGGTTATAAGGGTTGCAAAATGATATTTACTCTAGTCAGAAGACTTGCGAGTGCGATGTTAAATGTCATAAAAAAATTTAATTGAAGTCTTTTCTAACACCAATTAATTTTAGGAGAGATGTTGAAAAAGCGGTCTGACATATTCCACATATAAGGACAACAAAAAATGTATATTACATTACACAACGATTTTGCAAAATATCTGTCTCACAATTATCCTTCGTGGTAGGTTGAAGGGTTGTGATTGAATTGTGTTATAATCCTTCGTTCAATTCTAGAGCCCAGATTCTCTCCTAATGAGTTTTGGTAGTGGGGAATCCATTATGGCTCTCTTTTTGGACAAAATTGAGTGTTGCTTATTTCCAAGGGTGAAGATTGATTCTCTCGGATGGAATTAATGATGGATTGAAGAATATCAGTTTTGGTTTTCCAATTTGAGACGATTTCTCTCTTTTAGTATTTCAAATTCAAAAGAGGTTCCACTAATAAGAATTGGGTTAGTCCACAAACGACTCTCTCCGGAAGGAAGGAAGGAAAATGAAGTGCGGAAACTCCTCCAGTGGATATAAAAGCCAAAAAAATGAACCAAAGCAAAAATTGGAGAGATTCGGTCGCCCGACATTAATTTAATTCGTGGATTAGTATTTGGGATGTTTTTGGTGTGTTATTTTAACAAAGTGGTCTAGCAAACTTTAATTGTTACTGGTTTCGTATACGTAGTTGTTAATTTGTTTATGTGTTGATTAAAGTTAACCGGAGGATATACTTGAGCTATTCATTTTTTGCATATTGAAATTTTGCAAATAGGGACCTTCAAAAAGTTAGAGGGACAAAACTGGCTAATTTATTCAAAACTAATTTCGGACCGTATTTTCAGGCACGAACATGCATTAGTAAAAAACCATAGTTTGGTATGAGCTCACAATAATATGCATCAACCTTTTTAAAATAAAAATGCAAACTCTGGCGGGCAGCCTTCTGGAGCACATTGGACCCACCTAACACCAAGAATGCACCAATCTACCCCCATCCCAAGACTCGGAAAAATTATTACTTGCTCTTCGACTACGCCACATGGTATTTTTAGGGGCTCTAACAGAAATAGAATTATGAGAGGGCTAGGGGGCCAAGGCCCCCCGTAGTTTCAGGTTTTATTTTTTAAATATTAAGGTTAGTTTTTTTTTTTGGTTAAGAGCAACTATATTTTTTTTGGTAGTGGGTGTTATTTAAATATTTAAAAATGCTTTAGACTATGTCCATTTTGGCTCTCTCTCTCTCTCTCTCTCTCTCTCTCTCTCTCTCTCTCTCTCTCTCTCTCTCTCTCTCTCTCAGCGATGGAGCCAGGAATCAAAATTGGAGGGGGCCAAAATATTAAAGAAATTTTGGTTCAATGATTTTTTCAAGACTCCTAAGAAAATTCAGCACTTTTTGTGGAAATGTTTTCGTGGAAATGTTTTCATGGAATTTTACCAACTAGAATAGCTTTGAAGAGGAGAAAGGTGGTGGAGGATTCTAGCTGCCCGCTTTGTGGATCTGGCCAAGAAACCATTGTTCATCTTTTTTGTACGTGTCCTTTAGCCGTTCAGGTGTGGCGTTTGTCTCCTTTACAAGTTGATTTGAGGGCTATACAACTCAATTCTTTTAATGGTTGTTGGGATGTTATGGAGATTTGGTGGCATAATCACGCTAATAAGGATTGGTGTATGTCGATGGCTGCAGTTATGATGTGGTTTATATGGAAGTGTAGAAATGGAGCTATTTTTGAACAAAAGCTCTCTCTCCCTAGGATGGTATGTACGCGGGCTGTGGAGTATTTGCAAGAGTTCATATCTGCGAACTCCTTGGGTCCTGCACCAGTAATATCCTGTGGGGAAGGAAGACTTAGTTCGTGGCAAAGGCCTCCTGCTGGTACTTTTAAGATTAATGTGGATGGGTCCTAGAAGAAAGGGTTGATGAGAGGGGGTTTTGGGGTTGTGATCAGGGATTTTTGAGGCTGTTTTGTTGCTGCTTCTATGGGATTTTTTCAGTGGTGCGCGAGTTCATTAGTTGCAGAAACCTTGGCAATTCAGCAGAGTATTTTGTTGGGATCTCAACTCGGTTTGGGGTATGTTATTTTGGAGAGTGATGCTCAATTGCTCGTGAATATGCTCAATGGTCAAGCTGCAGTTAGTCAAGAGGTGGAAGTCGTTATTCATGATGTTCAGGTTTTGAGTAATAATTTCCATTGTTGCAGTTTTTCCTTTGTTCGTAGGACCGTTAATAATGTTGCTCATATTTTAGCTGGTGAAGGTTTTTGTGGTTTGGGGTATAGTCGTTGGATTGAGTCCCCTCCGTTGTGGTTGCTTGGTCCTCTTTCTAGGGACGAGTCTTCCGTTTGATGTTTTGGTTGGAATTTTAATAATATCATCTGTTATCGTTGTGGCAAAAAAAAAAAAATCCACTCATTCGAGTATCCATGGGACGATTTTGATAAATTGAAGGATTAATCTCAATCATTGTTGTTATCATATAATTTAGCAAACACATTATCGTTATTGCACGATCCTCCCTCCATTCCTAAATAATTGTCAGCGCGCAAACCTAAGTTTTATAAAAGATACATGTTTTTCATTAAAATATCTAAATTTTTCTCACAATCTAATAGAACTTATTGCCATCTATTAATTTGTGAAAAAATAATAATTTTTTTAACAAAACAAATGCATCTTTTTAAAGGATTAGGTTTGTGCGTCGAACACTTATTTAGGGACGAATAGAGTATCATTCACCATAATTTAGTGTTCTCGAAATAAAAATTATTCTTAACTTTATTTATGTTTGTAAGTTTTATATTTTTTTATCAATATTTATAAAAAAAAATATGTAAAATATATTCCAAAATATGAAATTAGGTGGGGCCAAGGCCGCCCCTGTAACGACCTGGATTTTTGACCTAAAATTTTTTAATACAAATTCATATTGTTAAATTTCTAATTCAATAATTAATTAGATTGAATAATTAAAATATATTATTACGTGTACAATTGATCTTATTTGCGCTATTATTTAAGATATATATTTAAACTTTAGATATACAGAAAATTAGGGATTTATATTCATTTCTTATATTTCCTGTCTAAATCCTAACTAGAACTCTATTCAAATTAACTCTCCACTTCTATCTCTCTCTCATCCTATACATATATGCGTTCACATACATTCTCACCTTATACATAAACGTGTCTACATACATTCTTATCTTATACATATACGCATCCACATACATTAGATTAAAGAAAACCACACCAAATGTGGCACTTGTCATCTATCTCTCTTATCATTATCAGTATCTTTCTCATTCACTCTCTTTCCCCATTCTACCACTTCCATATTTATCCTTTCACATTCATACTACCTTATTCTCTCTCATTATACATACCCACATAAATTCAAAAATTAAATACCAGTATATTATTTCACTCTCAATTCTATTATTGAGTCTAGAATAGAGAGAGAGACGGATTTCTACATAAAATCTCTCCGTACATCATATTCAGGTTCTCAATCAACCATTACATCACCAAATATCCACAAACCACCTTCCAATTAGCCCCGAGTCCCCTGCTGCCGCCGCCGTCTTTTTCATTTTACCGAAATCGTCCGCAAACTAGTACCCGCTCTTTCGGTCGGATTTAAAGTAGAATAATTACTTCCCTATTTTCTTATAAGTATTAAATAATTTCTATATGAATAATTTGAAAAGTTATAATGGGATTTGTCATACCCGCGAATCAAACTAGAAGTACTCTGTTTCCTGAAAAAAATTGAAAACCAAAGGATACTGTAGCAAGCACGTTTTTCTTTTAAAGTATGATATTATGAAATTGCAGTTTGCCCCCTGAATATACTTTAGTTCTCAATTTGAACCTAAACTATGTGGTTGATTTATTTTTAGTAGAATAAGCGCATGCTATAATTAATTAATTTACTTGTTCAACGAATCTTAAGGGCATCGGTCCAATCACAAAATATTATGTGTTTACTTACGCACATAATATTATTTGATATGTACTTTTCATCTCATTGAAATGTATTATGTTATGAATCAAGCTGTTATTGATTGTATCATGTTGTTCGTGATGGAATGGGTTTGGGTTAATGGGTGGTTTCGAGTAGTGAACAAGTAGACGTGGTTAAATACAGGATAAAATGGTAAAGTTAATTAAGAATGTTAGGTGCCGGTAAAGGATCCTGGTACAGTAAAGTACCTTTAGTTGAGTTGGGAAACGGTAAAAGACCCCGAGTACGGTAAAGTACTCAGAGTGTGTGGAAGACGGTAAAGGACTCTGGGTACAGTATTTAGGATACGGTAAAGGATCTTAAATACGGTACAGTACTCAGTGTGTATGTGGATGATGGTAAAAGACTCCGGGTACAGTATTTAGGATACGGTAAATGATATTAAATATGGTACAGTACCCAGTGTGTATGTGGAGGACGGTAAAGGATTTCGGGTGCAGTATTTTGAAAAACAGTAAAGGATCCTTGAATACGGTATAGTACCCAGTGTGTAGATTAGGAGTATGGTAAAGTACCCAGTGTGTAGAGTTGGGAGACGGTAAAGGATCCTGACAATGAGATAGTGCGACCGCTAATGCTGAGTTGTCATGATGAACTGTTCCTTTATTATGGTTGTAAGCGAATCCAGACTGGATACATAATTTAGTAGTATTCGCTTAGAACCCTGGTGCAGGACAAATAAAAGGAGAGTTATTCCATGGGACGGTCAAAGTTAGTCGATATGGGAGGAAAGGATCTTGTGGAAAGGATCCTTAAATTTCGTGTAAGATAATGGATAGTAAAGGAAAGGGCGATGTATTATTATTCTGTACCTCCTATGAATTGATATATTGTTAATATGCTAAATGCAAAGTAAGGGGTTGGTAGGATTGGGATTATTCTACTGGGTGAATTATCACTCACGGATACATTTGTATCCTGATAAATCGTTTGCTTCGGCAATCAATTTGCCAGAGGGTGCAGGGTTCAATGGTGGAGCTGTTTGACACAGGAAGAATACCAAGAGCGGAGACCAAGTATGCTTGAGATCTGAATCAAAACTAGAATTGCTCTGAAGATATTTAAATAAAATGTTGGATTCTTTTTGTTGTATTTTTTTTAATGTACATTTTGTATAACGACAAATAGGGGCCTAATAGTTTATAAAATTCAGTGTATTTTAGGGTTAATACTTTCGAAATTTCTTGAAAAATCGGAGCGTTACAACCCCGGCCCCTACATACCTTCCCTCTCTCTCTCTCTCTCTCTCTCTTTCTCTCTCTGTGCGCGGTCTCCAATCGGCTTTCACTTTAATTATTACTCTCATTTCTCTTTCTATTTTTTTCACTCATTACCCAACAAAAACTCTTTCAAAACCCAAACCAAGTAAATTACTCCCTTCGTCCCAATTTACTTATCTCAATTCTATTCTAACTGAATTAAAAAATTAGTTATATCTTTAAAGTGATAATGAATTTTATATCCAATATGGATCTTATTTGATAGATCTCGATTTGTTCTATAATTCAATGTTTTTAAAATCACCTAAAATATTATAAATTATAATATATAATTAATTAAAAAGTGGCACAAACTCCCAAAAATGATAATTAAATTGAGACGGGGAGTATTAGATTTCTGAATCTTGAAATTTTAAAATTTGTTATTCATAATTCAGCCACCACGTTTAAGAAATTCGAATCCTGTCCCTGACTCTATCACCACACATTCACGTGAGGTGTATACAGTTTTGTTCTGAATCCCACGTGAATGTGTAGTGATAAAGATCCTGAAGCGCCACGTGATGGTGCTCTAGAAGAGCAGAATAATCACTCAAGATTGGTGCCATTTTCAGCACAAGTAGAATACAAGACTTTCCATTGGTTATTACCTTAAACTGCTGAACTGTAGTTGTAGTAATAGTTAGAAATTGGAGTTCTACGTGGAAATGAAGCAAAGTTAGAGAGAGAAACTCTAGGGTGGGGTCCTCCCCTCTCATTTTTGCTCTTTTTCGCCATCTTTCTTCCTTTTCTCCTCTCAATCTCCCATCTCCAGGCTTCTCCTGTCTTCCCCTTTTTTTTTCTATGCCCATGGTTGTCAGTTGATTGAGACTCTCTCCTTCGGGAGCTGAAACCTCTTATTCTCTTCATTATTTTTAGATTCAGAAGTCAGATCTAGGGTTCTAGGTTCTTTTTCTTGAAACCAATTCACCAGAGACAAAGTGCTTTCAGTCTGCGATGGGACGAGTTCGAGTTGGTGCGGCGAGTCATGATCTAGGAGGGTTTGCTCTGTGTTCATACGTGGTCTCTCAACTTTGACTTCTCTAACCCCTCTTCATGAGTGTTTTATGGGTCCGGCTCCAACGTCGTGGTTCCAAGCGGCTTTTTTTTTTTATTTTGTTATTTTTGTATTTTTAAACCGATAGTGTCCACTTTTATTATACTGTTTTCATATATATAATATCTTCATTTTCTTGCTGATCCAAAAATTGTTAGAAAGTGATAAACTTTGAAATACAACTCATGCTTCAAATTTGTAAAAAGAGATCAAATATGCCTTAAAAATTTATAAATGTACTAGTGTTAACCCGTGCTTACGGCACTTCGCATTCCGGTTGAAAGGGAATGACAGTTGTGTAATTTAGGTGAAAACCATGGGCACTTAACCGGAAAGTGGGAGGATGTACTACAGCCTTTAGATCAAATAAATTTAAGCCATTCCAACAATTTGTCCCCACACCTTTCTGTTTTATAATAGAGATACATACATACATATATATACTGCCTCCGTCCAATTTTTATTGTCCATTTTCATTTCTTGTGCCGTTCTTTCAATGCTTATATATTCCAATCTACAATGTTTTTCATAATTTTAAAAACTTTGTATTATAGATCTAATCAAGAACTATCAAACAAGATCCATATTGCATATTTTTAGAGATTTATATTGGAAGATATAAGCGTTGAAAGAATGACACGAAAAACGAAAATGAACAATAAAAATGAGACGGAGGGAGTACATAGGTATATCAGTCCGTTTCATATGAAGGGGTCCTCATTTTAGTTAAAATACAGACCTTTCTATTTCTCCCATTTTCGATCGAATTTTGATGATCCGAGCCGCTCAATGTGATCAAAATGTGATTTTAAGAGTATCCGTAAGAAATCGGGAAAAAAATGACCGGGAATGGATTGATTTGAGAAATTTTTATTTGAATCGTTAATAAAAAATTGTTCGGAATTGTTCGGATGAAGTCCTTTCCAGTCATTTTTTTTGTCGATTTCTTGTGGGTACTCTAAAATCATGATCTAAACACATTAAGCAGCTTGAATCGTCGAAATTCAATCTGAAATGGAGGGGTCTGCATTTTAACTAAAATAAGGACCCCTCATTTGAAACGAACCGTCCGTGTATGTGTGTGTATGTGTGTGTGTGTATATATATATGTATGTATGTATGTATGTATGTATGTATAATAATGATAAGATAGTGTTTAAAGGATTTTTACTGGAAAAACGTTCAAGTTTTTGATATTCGTTAACAGATGGTTTTGCTCTCTTTGAGTTTTGGTTTTGGCTTCTTCTTCTTCTTCTTCATTTTTTTTTTTTTGTCTTAGTTTGTTCAGTGTGTTTGGGGTGTTCAAAGGTTGTTTCAGTGTGAATTCTCACTTTGGCTTTTTGGTTGGTTATTTGCCTTCTTTTGATTAGGTTCTCAGGTGGAGTTTTCGCCAGTATGCTCCTGATTCATTAAATTTTTGTAATCTTTTACAAAAATTTATAAAAAAAAAAATTTGCTTATAAAAAAAAAAAAAACACAGATGATTCTGCTCGAGATATTAACAGTACGTTAATACATAAATTAACCTTACTCAGACCAACATTTCCAGTTCTCTTCATATTTTTACGCCATGCATACATAATTATGTACATGATATGCATGACTCGCATATATATATATATATATATACACACTCATATATGCATCTGTGTGTGACAAGATACATCATGGTATCAGTGATTCGGTCATATGACCGCTGAGTCGGAAAGAAATCGCCAATAAATAGGTAAATAACGACATCAGAGGTCCAAAATCTCGTTATTCAGAATATTTGTGTATGCGTTGGTTTGAAGAATATTTCGGGAAGGGAAGGAACAGTACGTACCGGTATCTACGGTCGAATGGGGCGATGATATATTTCCTGAGGTGGAGAGAATTAGCATCATCCACAATGGTCCCGAAAGCCGGCAAAAGACTGCTGGAAACAGTTGCTAAGTTGTCTATGTCATCACTAGATCTCCTTCTGTACAACAAAGGCGGCACAGGCCGTGACCTATTTTCCGATGCAGTTGAAGCTGACCTTCTTTCCGTCAACATCTGTTGAGAGAGAGAGAGAGAGAGAGAGAGAGAGAGGGGTAATAGCTCAAGTTGATAGGAGTAATTGTTTGGCCTTAATTAATAGAATACATGCATTATGAAGAGTATAGTTCAAGTTCACAAAATTGTTTGAGCTAGCTCGATAGGATGGTGTATATATAATTGTATGAGCTCAATTGTATACTCTATCTGTCCTAAAAAGATTGTTCGGACCATACGACAATAACTTTACAAAAAAGGACATTTTTATTAACATTAAAAAAAAAACAGACTTTGTTTGATAAATTAAAAGAACTTATTGATATTTAGTAACTAGCGGCAAAAAGATTGAATTTTTTTTTGACAAAAATACAGCATTTTTAAGTTCTCTTCGCAGACCTGACAATTTTTTTTAGGACGGAGGTAGTATTACAAGGTGTTTGTGTGTGTGAGGAAAATATGTGATCAAAACTATTATCCTATAGAATATGGATTTGGAAATCCTGTAGTGCACACCTATACAAGGCGTAGCGCGGCATCCGAGCCGTCTGTTCGGCAATTATTGGTTCAAACTTTATCTTGGCTTCTACAAACCCAAGTCGTCCATTACCAAGATGAGACCTAGACTATTGATTATCGACACGGACGACTTCAATGCCGCCCTTCAGTGCACCCCTCATTACAGGATCCCCGTACAATAATGTCAATGGTGGAAAGAATATTAATTAATATTACAAATTGTAAAGGACAAGAAAGAGTGACACCAGTTTATGTCAACTCCAAATAATTTTGAGCTTAATAAAATAATGTACATATTTTGCATATTGTCGATGCAACAACAGTATGCAAATAATTATATTCGTGTAAACAAACCAAAACAAGAATGGTGTGATTGCAAAATTTTCAAATTATTATATTCCACAAGTCATATGGAGTGTGTGTCTATATATATATATAGAGAGAGAGAGAGAGAGAGAGAGAGAGACTCCATATGACTTGTAGAATATAATAATTTGAAAATTTATATAGACACACATTCCATATGACTTGTGGAATATAATAATTTGAATATATATATATGACTTGGATCCTCTCCAATCCCTCAACCTGACTAGACAGTTCGTTTACCCATTTATGTGTCCTTTTTCTGAGACCATCCCATTATTCACAGTGGTCGAGACCATTCATGTTTTAGACTTCGTCGATTTCATTAGCCAAACCAAAATTTATATTGATCGGATGGCATTTTGATATGACTACAGAGCACATTGGTCTTGAAAAAAAATTGCAACACTAAATCAAAAACTCATTTTTTTTTTTCAAAAACGTGTTTCGAAATCATATAAAATAGTATCCTCGTAATATGATTTGACATGTTTGATGATCTCGAAGATGCCTTTGGCCCAAAGCCACATAAACAAGCCACAGGAGTCAAAATGTGTGAGTGCATTACCTCGTGACGTGGCCAAGGATGGAACTAGAAGAGTCTAATGGCGACAGCCGCCACGCCAAGAGTTTTAGAAAATACAATTATTATATGTGACTTTTTTTATTCCCAACTTATATAGTCTTGCCACTGCTAGGTTTTTTTTCTTATTTTTTATTATATACTAGTCATAAATTTTCTATTTTTTTTTTCAAGAAAAGAGACCCAAAAAAGTATTCCTGGGCCAAAGTGAAATAATATAGATGATGATGTGTAATTAAGAAAAAAAAAACTCCACATTCTAACCCTAGAACAATTTAACCTAAAAAATTAAGGGAATTTAATATAATGTCACTCCCAAAAGGGAGTGCAGTTATCAATTTGGGAAATTCATATAGGGATCTGAGGAGTGACATTATAAATTTGGGGAGTGGCATTATTAATGCCCAAAATTAAAGTTAGTCTTTTTTCACACTCCATGTACAAATGATAAACTTCATTTACTATAATTTTAGTTATGTTATTTTAATTTTTTCTAGAGTTGATGACTATTAATATTGTAATGCTTCTTCTTTTTTAATATACATTTCGCCACTACTTAGGTAAAATCCTGGATCTGTCCCTGGACGTGGCATGAGAGTGAAAGAGGTGCAAAGAAAAATGAGATTAGGAGTTCAACTCCCCCCAATCAAGATGCTAATCTAAGTTATCTAACTACTCTAACATTTTTTTTTTCTCGGCAAACGAAACTTTGATTGGGTGGAGAGTTGGTTGCCATCCAACTTTCTGTTGGAGGGTAATATTTTAGTTGTTCTTTTTTCATGTTCGAACTAGTATTCTAGTAAGTGTATAATCTTACAGTGTTCACCGATAAAAATAAGACCAATCAAATGAATGGTCCCAATGATTGAAATGTTCTCACAAATATCAGGCCGCCGGACAGAACCGTGGAGGGAGAGAGAGAGAGAGAGAGAGAGAGAGAGGTGCAGTTCATGTTCACGGATTGTCCGAGCTCATTATAGGTTTAGATGGGGAAGGTGGTACATAGGTTTCACAAGGAATTAATTAAAAAAAATCCATGGATAGATAAAGGTCGGTTTATTAAGCTTTGACTTATCAGAAAAAAAAACTTCAAGCACTTGTTCTTTGGACACCTTTTTTTCTTTTTCTTTTTCTTTTTTTCTATCAGGATTCAAAAGCTACAGTTAAAGATTCTCAAGGAGTCAAGAAACACTTCGCAGCCGTCCGATTAGTGGAAGTTTTGGATATTTGGATGGAGTAGACCATTGCATAACTGCTACTAGTGGACCGATTTCAATTCCTTGAGTTTGAAGAAAAGCTAATCCCATGTTCAAAAGAGGAAGAAAAGCTAATCCCTATATTGTAGCTGATAAAAAAAGTCCCTACAGAGATCTACCTCTTAATTATTCCATCTGTTTCATTTTGTTATTAATCTTATACTCCACTTCGGGATGTCAAAAAACGTTAGTCTGATTTGAAAAGTCGGTGAAAAAAAATGTATAAATTTCCAAAACATATATGTTCCCTTAAAAAGTTAGAAATCCCAAAATGGGCTTAACAAAATGGGACAAATTGAATGTTAAATTATATATGACCATGTCTTAAACTTCTTCCTCTTTTATGCCCATGCATATTATGTCAATTAAATCTATGTTGTACTTAGAGATAGCACACTGTTTGACGTTTGACATGTTGTATCAATGGTAGTTTCTATCACCACGTATATATGGTGATTGATAGACCAAAAATTCAGTCTTAACCAATTCAAACTGAGTGGTTGATCCTTGATTAATTACCATGAAAGCAAATCTCCGAACCAATCGAGTCCGTGCATATATACTTGGACATCATTGTCAGGGACACGTATGTGGACAGGACATGCATGTATTCATTCTAGCTAATCTTCATTATTAATAAAAATCATCCTCCTTAATTTTGATCTGTTTTAATTTGATAGTTGTAGCTAATCAATTTTGGTCTCTTTCGTATAGCTTTTTGTGCTGACATACACTAATCATGACTTCTTCTTTTTTATTGTTACTCCAACAATAATTCCACTCGTGTGTGTGTGTATATGTATATATATATATATATATATTTAGCTATATTCAACTTTACAAATGAATATAATCAGAATATTTTTTGTTAACCCTAATAATTAATTGAATGCCTACATTAAAATAATAATAGTAATGTACGATGATAGGCCGAAATATGATCGGTTAATAAATTAAGAACTAATTGTAATAAGTCATTAGTTCTTTTGGTCGAATTCATATGTTAAATAACCTCAGGGGCCTAACTGTAATAAAAGTATCTTTTTTTCAAAATCATAACCTTCATGTACAGTGGGTATCAGAAAAACAAGGGTGAAAGACCTCCGCGACTCCGGGATCATTTTCTTTAACTCCGGAACATTCAAAACCAATACGTAAACATTTATTATACTTAGGAGAGAGTAGGAGAAGCATTTTATCTACCTCGAATTCGGTCGGAAAGCGAGAAGCGGGTTCCGGACGGCTTCAGAAAAATTGAAGGAGACGACGGAGCACGGGACGCCGGGCCTAACTCCGGTGATTGGAACTAGGTTCTGTGATGCCGAGGCACAGGTTAGGAGAGGCGTAGGTCGAATTGGCATTCAAAGCATGTGACCGCGACCCTCTTCATTTTCTCTCTCTAGATTTTCACTATGGACGATTTTCGTTTCTCATTTCCTTCTCTTCTACTGTTGGCAGTGGTGTAGTTTTCTTTTTCTTTTTTTTGGGGGTGGGGGGGGGAAAGGAGCAGTGTATATAAATGGAGGTGGAGAGAAGAGTGGGGTGCAAGAAATGGGTAAGGGGAGGTGGCTGCAGAAAAAGGGAAAGGGGGGATGGTTCCGATGGGTGTGGGGAACAAGGAAAGAGAGAGAGAGGGGGCAGGGAGGAGCACAATTTGGTGGTGGAAAAATTTTACAGTACATATGGCACAAGGTTACACAATTAAAGGATTCATTTAATACAAAACAAATACTAATCACAATTACCAATAAAATATATTTTGAAATCACATGAATAGTTAGTAAAATAATTAGTTAATAAAATTTGGAACAATAATATAATTTTTTTTTGAACTGTAGTTTTTATTTATTCGAAAAATAAATAGGGCCAAAAATCCGAGTCGTTATAGATCTAACTCTTAATTACTCCATCAGTCTCATTTTGTTATTAGTCTTATATTCCACTTCGGGATGTCCCTAAACGTTGGTCCTATTTGAAAAGTCGACAGAAAAAAAGTATAGATTTCCAAAACATGTATGTTCCCTTAAAAAGTTAGAAATCCCAAAATGGGCTTAACAAAATGGGACGAAGTGAGTGTTAAATTATGACCATGTCTTAAACTTCTTCCTCTTTTATGACCATGCATATTATATCAATAAATCTATGTCGTACTTAGAGATAGCACACTGTTTAACATTTGACATTTGTATCAATGGTGATTTCTATCACCACATACATTTGGTGATCGACAGACTAAAAATTCAGTCTTAACCAATTCAAACTGAGTGGTTGATCCTTTATAAATTATCACGAAAGCAAAAGTCCGAACCAATCGAGTTCGTGCATATATACTCAGACATCATTGTCAAGGACACGTATGTGGACAGGACATGCATGTATTCCTTCTAGCTAATCTTCATTATTAATAAAAATCATCCTCCTTAATTTTGTTCGGTTTTAATTTGATAGTTGCAGCTAATTAATTTTGGTCTCTTTCAGGGAGTACTTCTAGCTTTTTGTGTTGACGCATACTAAATGCATGACTCTTTTAAATGCTAGCTTTGACATGCAGTTCTAGCTTTTTGTGGTGACATAAATTAAGGGGAGTGAATTTGCTACTTCCCGAATCATTAATGGCATTCTTCAGGGAGTGCCAAAATTAATATAGGTTCATTTTGCCACTTTTCCCAAATTGTTAGTAACTTTTAGGGTTTTCAAATTGTTAACTTTTGGAAAGTGACAAAACCAATATTAGTTGATTTTGGCACTCTCCTGGGGAGTGCAGTCAACAGTTTGGGGAGTGGCAAAATCACTCCCCTAAACTAAAAGTATTTTGGGTAATTTATGAAGGTTAGTTTGTGGAAATCTAAATATGTTTTTGCTTGGCTTTGCAAAGTAGAATATTGTTTTGGGTCATTCTAAGAGAACATGGATGACTGACATTTAAGAGACAAAAATAAAATTGTAAAACACTAAACCCATCTAACGAAATGTAGCCTTTAGTAATTAATGTTGGTATCCTCGTAGTTCAAAGGTTACAATTATAATTTTTTTTTCAAAATTCTACACAGGGGCGAGCTTATATACTTTCATAGAAATTTTTTTTTTACATGTAATAGTAGTGTTTCCTTTTTTTCTTACAGGGGTGACCGTCCCTACTAGCCCCTCTCTAATTCCATCCCCAGTAGCAGCCTTTGCATTAAACGGAAACAGCAATAAATAAGTGGTCCACATACCCAAAGCAGTATTCATAGGCAGTAACGTCACTAACAGCATCCCATCCAAAGCATCAGTAATAATGGCAGCGTAATAGTAGACATGAGCAGCAGAAGACAGCTCCATCCAAAAGAAGTACACATGAGCATCAAAATTAGGCAGATATTCCTCAAGAGCAATAGTAAACAGCAGCAGAAAGCAATATACACGAGCAAGATCAGCAAGAGATAGCATAGGAGGTATAAACAGATAATTCATCCAATCGGCAGCAGAAGACAGAATCAATCAGCAGCATAAAGCATTTACAGAGAAGAATATGGCCAAGTAGGTGCCATGAAAAACTAATAAAACCAGCAGCATCAAGATAAATCTTCATCAGCATCTATAAACCAATAAAACAGCTCATTTCAGTTAGAGAGTTTTGTAGGGAATTTCAAATGGTGGTATTGCTCCTCAAAAGTGGAGCAAACCTGTTATTTTTGAGTACCTTTGCTTCCTTGCCTTCTGCTTCAAATGTCTTCTTTATTGCCCATACATCAGACTCCTCAAAGTCTATTCCTAGTATTTCCCCTGCTGCGCACTATGGTGTCTTCAAACGTATCAACTTCCCCTTCCCTGTTTTGGTCCCGATCTGTCATATCATCACTTGAGCTGCCATGCACACTATCCTCCTTGCTCATGCACTCTTCATATTGTTGACTTCTTTCTTGTTTTCCGTATGGTACTTGGGTTCAGTTCTACTAATAGGTTTATGCTTTTCAATTGGGATGGACGAAAGGAGAAGTTTGAATCAATTACAATTGGGCTGTTGATATTTCTTAACATTATTCCTACCCAGCACTTGTTGATGGCTCACCAAATCTGCCTTTCGACTTCTTGGACTCCAGCAGATTGATCTTGGTTCTGATCACGTTACTTGTAATACTTATGTAGTACTTATTTAAGTAACCAGTGGCGACCATGTGCGTGCTGCATTGCAATTTTTTATTTTTCTTTGGGAACACTTAAATAATTGCACATTCGAGGGCCGTTTGGTAATCTTTTTATTTTTCGTTTTTGTTTTTTAATTTTTTGAAAACTAATGAAGAAAATTTATTTGGTAACAAGTTTTTACTTTTTTGTTTTTCATAAACTTTTTTAGAGTTTTTGTAAACTATGGAAACTACAAAAATGTGTTTTTTTTTTTTTGAGAAGCACAAATACTACCAAACATGTTTCTTGTTTTTATTTTTATGAAAACATAAACATGTTTCTACTTCTAATTTCTTGAAATCAAAAAACTGAAAACTGAAAAAGTTACCAAACGCAAAACTTAAACCTACTCACTCCGTCCCTTATTTAGAGTCCAGTATTTCATTTTGGACTGACCCTTTAATAAGCGTCCATTTTGTAAAGTTTGTGGATAAAAGTTAATGCATTGTCTATTTTGTCCCTAAAATCATATTCTATTTTGAAAAGTTAGTGAGTAAAAGTATAATGATGATGGGTAGGGAAAGTGGAGAAAAAAATTGATGTAAAATGTATAATGATTATATCTTTTTAATAAGTTTAAATTACGAAATAAAACACTTAAAAAAAGACGGAGGGAATTTTTTTTTTTCTTCTAAGCGTTTAGTAGGCCGGTTTTGTGCATACATCATGCCAAGAATGTGGCCACATGATATCGGGCCCCCTATTTTTGCTATTTCGGGGGGGCCTAATTATTTAGGCCCGTGTAGTATGTAGGTAGGTATGTATGTATGTATATAGTTCGAAAATATTCAATAAAACTTGGGGCATAATTAAATGTACATCTGAAACAAAAGGCCCGGCCAAAAAAATGACAGTAAAGCTATAATTTCCGAGGAAATTTTCAATGCAACGGTTATTTTTAACGCCTCTCTCATTTGGTGTGCCTACACATATATGGAGCCCACATCATGTGAGATGGCATTACAAATAACTGTTGCATTGAAGATTTTTTCGTAATTTCCGGTGGTTGAATATTTCATAGATTCAAATTAAAACAAAAGTTGCCATGTGACTCATTTGATAACAATGATAGATGGTTAGGATTCGTAAGAAAATGGAATTAGGATTGGGTTTGGTAATGAAAATGGATTGATAATGACAAAGGATTGCTAATGAGTATGTTTGTTTGAGATGACATTAAATGATGAGATTATTAATATCATGTTTGTTTCACATGGAATAAGATTGGATTGATGGTATACATTTTCATTTTTTCCTTTATGCAAAACTGATTTATTCATTAAACAAGGATAGGAAAGTAATTTCGCATGGCTTGTGTTGGGATTGAATTATCAATACCAAATATGAGAGGGTATTGTGTATACCCCTAAGTCCACCTTGGTAGTCCATAAGACTAATAGTCCCAACTCATTTTGTGTAACAACCTGGATTTTCGATCCTTTCTTTTAATAAAAATAGTAATAATATTAGTGTTAATATTATTAGGTCTTTTTTTTTTCATATATACATACATGCATTTTAAATCTCTAATATATATATATATATATATATATATATATATATATATATACACACACGCGCGCGCGCACACATGCATGCATCTCTCCTGTCCCTGTCCCTCTCCCTCTCCTGCAATGTCTATCTCTCTTCCATCTCCCATAACTCACTCTCTCTCTCTCTCTCTCTCTCTTTCTTAACCTCCAAGAAAATCATGTTCATCTCCCTTTACACAAAATTCCTTTCTACCCAAGAAACTCCGAATTCAATTCATTCCTATCCATTTCCTACTTCCTCCCTGACCTTAAACAGAGCCCAATTCGTCCCTTCCAAATTCAAAGAACCAAACCTCCATTAAATTCAATCTTATCCAACCTCTCTCAAATTCACCTATATAACCCCTCCCCACTAACCTCCGGGCACACACACTACATTTTCATACTCCACCTAGTCAGAAAAGAGAAGAAACAGTAGCCAATTCGAGCTCCAAACTATGGAGTTTTAGAAAGAGAAAGTTTGAGAGGGAAAAGTGAGTTTTGTATCTACGCCCAACCGAAATCCAATTCAGCCATTCCAATCACTTCCCAAAACTCCAAGTATCCCCAAATGTCATCCAATTCGGTCCCATGCAATTAAGGTCCTCCAGTTGTCAAACCAGAAATCTTCTTCCTCAAATTTAAAATTTCGGTTTTGAATCAATTTGATCAAACCAATGTATTATAATCCTATCCAACCTCATCTCTAAATATATTTATGTATTTTTAGGCCTAAAACATAGCCCATGCGAACCCATGCACGAAACCGTAACCAAACGAACAAAAAAAAATTCTAGTAGTGACCTTGCGGCCGTGACCTTTGGCGGCCCAGCTACAAGAACCAGGTCTTCTTACCTTGCGGACCACAAGGTCAAACGGTCATACCTTGCGGTATGTACTGTTTTGGTTAGAAACCATTTTGGGACCTCCCAAACAATATTTTTGAAATCCGAACTATTTTTTCTAGATTCCTTGCATCTTAAAGATGTTATCTTGTTAATTTCATTTTTTTTATTTAATTAGATATTTATTATTTTTTTAACAAAGTCTTCAATCAAATCGGCTTTGTGACCTTATAAACCATGTTTTTAATACCCGAATAATTTTTTTTAGACTATTTACACTCCCTAGATAAAACCTTGTTAACCTCAACATATTTTATTCATTAGATTATTTTTTTCCCTAATTATTTTAATTTCAATAATTTTCAGTAATACCTTCATTTTAAATAACCATGCGACCCTCCGGACCCAATTTTTGTTACCTGAACATGTTGTATAGGACCGTTAGGACTTTTAGTAATGTCATGTCAATTATTCTACTCTCTCTGCTCTCTCTGTCCCACTTTGTTGCCCCTGTTTCTTTTTTGCGACGTCCTAAAAAATTGTCCATATCTCACAATCTATAATGTTATTTATGATTTCAAAAATTTTGTTTGAAAAAATAAATTGAGATCTATCAAACAAGATCCATATTTGATATATAAAATATTATAGATTGTGAGATATAAATAATTTTTTGAGACGTCCCAAAAAGAAAACGGGCTAAACAAAGTGGGACGGAGGGAGTACTATTTTAAAATAATAATAGTAATGTACGATGATAGGCAGAAATAACCTTCATGTACAGTGGGTATCGGGAAAACAAGGGAGAAAGATCTCCGCAACTCCGGGAACGTTTTCTTTCACTCTGAACATTCAAAACCAATACGTAAACATTTATTATACTTAGGAGAGAGTAGGAGAAGCATTTTATCTACCGCGAATTCGGTCGGAAAAAGAGAAGCGGGTTTCGGACGGTTTCGAAAAAATTGAAGGAGACGACGGAGCACGGGACGCTGGGGCTAACTTCGATGATTGGAAATAGGTTCTGTGATGCCGAGGCACGGGTTAGGAGAGGCGTAGGTCGAATTGGCATTCCGAGTGTGTGACCGCGACCCTCTTCATTTTCTCTCTCTAGATTTTCATCATGGACGAATTTCCTTCTCTTCTACTGTTGGCAGTGGTGGTTTTTTTTTTTTTTTTTTTTTGAGGGGGGGAAGGAGCAATGTATTTACAAGGGGAGGTGGAGAGAAGAGTGGGGTGCAAGAAATGGTGTAGGGGAGGTGGCTGCAGAAAAAGGGAAAGGGGGATGGTTCGGATGGGTGTGGGGAACAAGTAGAGAGAGAGAGAGAGAAATGGAGAGATGGAGAGAGAGACGACAGAGAGAAATGAGATACGCTGGGAGCACATTTTGGTGGTGGAAAAATTATACAGTACATATGGCACAAGGTATAAATACATATATCCACATTTACACAATTAAATGATTAATTTAATACAAAACAAATACTAATCACAATTACCAATAAAATATATTTTGAAATCACATGAATAGTTAGTAAAATAGTTAGTTAATAAAATTTGGAACAATAATATAATTTTTTTTGAACTATAATTTTTCTTTATTCGAAAAAAAATAGGGCAAAAAATCCGGGTCGTTACGGATCTACCTCTTAATTACTCCATCCGTCTCATTTTTTTATTTAGTCTTATATTCCACTTCGGGATGTCCCTAAATGTCAGTCCTATTGAAAAGTCGGCAGAAAAAAAGTATAGATTTCCAAAACATGTACGTTCCCTTAAAAAGTAGAAATCCCAAAATGGGCTTAACAAAATGGGACGAAGTGAGTGTTAAATTATGACCATGTCTTAAACTTCTTCCTCTTTTATGACCATGCATATTATATCAATAAATCTATGTCGTACTTAGAGATAGCAATCCATGGATGGAGCCAGGAAGGGGCCAGTAGGGGCGGTCTGTAACGCCCCGATTTTCCGGAAGCAATATAAAATAAAATCTTAAGAAAATTTGCTAAATAAATACTGTATAATTTTCCAAAATAAAATTTAGCTATTACAGTCACAAGATAAATTTATTGATTTAAAATACATTAATTTCAGAGTTGACTCTAAACTTGACACGATTCCCGAGCATACTCGATCTTCATTCTTGATATTCTTTCCGTGTTGAACTGCACCATCTTTGAATCCTCTCCATTGAATCATGTGCCCACTGGCAAATTGATCGCCGAAATAAACGATTTGCCAGGATACAGATGTATCCGTGAGTGACAAATCACCCAGTAGAATAATCCAACCCAACCACCCCTCCTACTTTACAGCTAGCAAGCAACATGATAATAAAGATGCGAAAAGTAGAATAGAGATTCACAAACATCAATTTATTACTATTCATTATTCTAATATGAAATCTAAGATCTCCTCCACGGGATCTTTCCTCCCCAACCGCTAGCCATGCTCGGTCCCATGAGATCACTTCCCTTTGCTGTCGTAGATACACCTAAGTTATGTACCGAGTATGCATCCCAATAACTATAACAAGGGAAAAGCTTATCATGTCTGAATCACGACTAGGGTTCGCTTATCTTATGTACCACTTCACAAATCACATCACAATCACCACTGGACACCCGCCAGTATTAATTCATCACTGGACACCCACCAGTTTCAATCTCATCACAATCACAAAATTCGCCTGCAGGCAATTTAAAAATAAAAACTTTCCAGTTTATCCATTATCTAGTATCGTCTAGATGAATTCTATTTCTCAATACCACAACATGTCTCTAGGGTCCAATCTAGCATTTAAATCAAATATCGGCACAATATGCAATTAATCACTAATAATTAAAACAATTAATAAGTAATGAAATCACACAACTTTTTATGGATGGATCGTTGCCCTTAATCTTGTATGGTCACAATATCAATAATAAAGTAAGAGTTTTAAAAGAAATTTAAGAAAAAATTTTATGGGCTCTTATTAATTAATTCTGAGAATTAAATTAATTAAAAATTAATTAAATACATTAATTAGATAAAAATATTAGAATATTTATCATGATCTTAATGAGAGCCCTACAGGTCTTATAAAATCAGTTGAGTGCCAAAAGTTGAGTTCGGAGGGCCGCGAGATTATTTTAAATAAAGAGATTAACAAAAGTTATCGAAAGTAAAATAAATAGATAATAAATTATTTGATAAATAAGATAGGTCGAAGTTAACAAAGTTTCATCTTTGGAAGGTAAGGAGTCTAAATAAAATTATTCAAGAATTTATAATAAGGTTTATAAGGTCGTAAGGTAATTTAAATTGGAAACACTGTAAAAATAATAATAAATAGTAAATTAAATAAAAAAGTATGAAATTATCCAGATAACATCTTTGAGGTATGAGAAATCTAGTAAAAATAGTTTGGATGTTAAAAATATTGTTTGGAAGATTGCAAATATTTTTCGTTTATAAAACCTTGAAAGATAACGAATAAATAATTAATAAATATCTAAATAAATAAATAAATTATGATATTAACAAGGTATGATCTTTGAGGTGTGAAAAGTCTAAAAAAAATAGTACGGATATTAAAAATGATGTCCGAAAGGTCACAAAATTATTTCGAAACGTTTAAAACCAACTCAATCTACCAGATAAATTAAACTGATATAACTAATATGATATTACTCTGTAAGAAAATAATATTAGATCAGTAGTTTTTCATAATATTAATATCAGAAAGATTTTAAAATAAATATCATAAGGGTCATCTTCTTCTTAAATAATTACAGATAAAGTATCAGAGTCAAAAATAATATCATATTGGTAAATACGGCAGAAAACGCGTGGTTAACTACAATTTTTTCGTTCGGGTCATAGGGTTAAGCATATAAACACTTATTATACTTGGAGAAGATGTTGGAATGGATTATAATACCTTGAATTAGATCGGATTGATTTAAAAACAAATCTTGAATTTTGGGGAAGAAGACTTCGGGTTCTTTGATCGGGGGAACTTAGGACTGAATTGGACGACGTTTGGTGATACTAGGAGTAGTAGGAAGAGATTGGAATGGTTGGATTGAGTTTCGGTCGGGTCTTGATACGAAACCCACTTTTCTCTCTTTCTTTCTCTCTCTAAAACTCCATGGATTGGAGCTTGGTTTTCTTTGATTTTTCTCTCGGACTGGTGGGGCGTGAGGAATATTATGGTGTAAATTTCGTAGGTCAATGGGGAGGGGTTTATCGGTGAATTTGGAAGAGGTTGGATAAGAGTGAATTTAATGGAGTTGAGTTCATGGGATTTGGAATAAACGAATTTGGCTTGGTTTTAGGATTAGGGAGGAAGTAGAGACTGAGTAGGAGAGGGAGAGATGGAAGGAGTTTGTATTTATGCATGCATGTAATTTGTGTGTAGGAAAAATTTAAAAAGAATGCATGTAAATATTGCATGCATAATTGTATTTTAAAAAAAAGAATTGCATTAACAAAAATAATTCTAATAATATTATATTTAGAAAAAAAATTGAGTCAAAAATCCGGGTCGTTACACGGTCACCCCTGCAAGAAGATAAAGAAACACTATTATTATATGTAAAAAAAATCCCTATAAAAATATATAGGCTCGCTCCTGTGTAAAATTTTGAAAAGAAAAATAATAGTAACCTTTGAAATACTAGGATACCAACATTAATTACTAAAAGTTAAGAGATAAAATAAAATAAAAAATAGAATTATAGGATTAATATTGTGAATATTCAAGTAATAAACTCTCACCTTTCGTTAGATGGGTTTAGTGTTTTAAAATTTTATTTATTTTTGCCCTAAAATCTCAATGGCACACTAAATTTCATTTCTCTCTCGGCACAAACATTCCCAATTGTTAAGACTTCAAAGGCAATTTCGAGAAAATAGCGACGGAGGAGAAGAGATTTTGGAAATCCTAGGTAATTTTAGTAAAATTTAAGTTGTAGGTATGTCTCTCCCCAATTGTTATTCTGGACTTTTACTAATTCTTTATTTTTTGACTGGTAAAATCAAGTAACATGAAAGCCTATATACCGAATTCGTCCAGTTGTGATGAATGAAAAAAGAAAAAGATGAATAATAAAGAAAAACAAGACACATACATCAAGATCAATCCCATTAGTTAAACTGATTTATGTATTTATGTTATTTTGAGTTTTAATGTATGTACTTGATTATGTATGTGTATTTATATTTTTTTCTTGCATCCATAATTGCCCATGCGTGATTAAATTTCTGGCTCCGTCCCTCATAGCACATTATTTGATGTTCGACATGTTGTATCAATGGTGATTTCTATTGCCAAGTACATATGGTGATCGACAGACCAAAAATTCAGTCTTAACCATAGTTGTGAATCAAGTTCTGTACCGGCCGGTACATCCCGGATTTGTAAGATTCCGGTACCACCAGCCCTTAATACCGTTCCGGTCTAAATACCGGGCCTTACCGGTCGGTACCGGGAATCTCGGAAAATACCAGACGAGACGTGGTTTTCGCTAGTTTCGGCCGAAATTTTGCAGGCACCCAACGGCAGGGAAAAAAAATAGTTTCGGCCGGCAGGCACCCAACGGCAAGGGAAAAAAAATTTAGCAAAACATAGGCTTATCTATGGTACGTGCGCGAGGCTCAAAATCCCGAATTTGCACCCCTCCTGCCCGCGAATAACCCGTGATGCGCACCCGGTTAATTGGTTTCGAAATCAGTTTGTCCAAATTGTATTCGGCCATGGTTTATTTTTCCGAGTGCGCGAGACCTCTCCTTGGATTTTCATTCACAAGCTCACTAATGTGCAAAGTCTTTTAAGGTGGAAAAGAATTTTGTAACTAAGCAATGTGGGACAAAAAGGCAAACACAATGTTTTATGACTTCACACCAAAATCCCAACAATAACAATTTATTTATTATGATCGTGAATCAGTAACAACGTATTATGACAAATATTTTTGTTAATAGAATTTTTCTGAGCGATTTATACACTTGCAATGTTTGATTTTGGACTCCAAATGGTGAATTTTGTTGTCTTAATATAGATATTTTATGATGAATTTCATGGTATGGGAGATTTTTTTGAATTATAATTATATATAATTATTATATATATTGTAGTTGCGGTAAATCCGAAACGGTACCCGGTACCTGACCGGTACCGGTACGTACCGTACTAATAGAAAAATCGGTATCCTGTCCGAAACGGTATTCAGAACTATGGTCTTAACCAATTCGATCCGAGTGGTTCATCCTTGATTAATTATCACGAAACCAAAGTCCGAACCAATCGAGTCCATGCGTACATTTAAGAGACAGAGACAGTAGTTATTTGGTACAAATAGTAAGATGACTTTATATTTTCCAAAGATTTTTTTCCAGAAAAAAAAAAAAAAAAACCTTATCTTTTCTAAATAAAACTTATCTTTTCTATGGGCTTCTGATCACGTTACTTGTAATATGCTACTACTTTTGTAGTACTTATTTAAGTAACCAGTGGCGGCCATGTGCCCACCATGGGCGTGCTGCACTTAATTTTTTTTTTCCTTTTGGAACACTTAAATAATTGAACATTCAGGGGGCGTTTGGTAATCTTTTTGTTTTCAATTTTTATTTTTATTTTTTTTTAAATTAATGAAGAAAAATTGTTTGGTAGCAAGTTTTTACTTTTTTTGTTTTTCATAAACTTTTTTAGTGTTTTTGTAAACTATGGAAACTGCAAAAAGGTTTTTTTTTTTTTTCGAGTTCCAACTGGTCTATGTTTGTAATTAAAAATAATTATATTTATATCAAATACAATGGCTATTCATTACCCAGTTTTGAATGCACCTTTCATATTGAACCAATTTCTTGGTTATTTGTGTATTAAACTCATTTTTTGGATGGTCCAAGAGTAAAAAAAGAATTGCTTCTAAAACTTTTGTTTGCAAAAAAAAAAAATTTGCAACGAAAATGTTAATGACTTATTAAGAAAATATATTTTAAAAAATTAATACGTATATTTATTTGGATAGCCTACTCTTAGATGGCTACCCTTCTTATCATTTGCTGAATTTAATTTATATATTACCATATCTAATGCCAGCTTAAAATGCCTAAATACTAGATGAAAACTTAACATGTTCCACTAACTTACACCTAACTTGTTTAACATATGTATAGAGGATGCTTTACGAGATTGCCATGCATTAGGGCTGCACAAAAATTGGGTCGGGCTGGGTTTGGGTCAGTCCATCTTCATCATCATTGAAAAAACCAATAAGATCACCAAATTTTTTCTTCAATTTTGTTATTTTTTGACAAAAATGGAGAAGATTATACTAATAATAACTAAGCAGCACTTATTACATGATAGAGTTCATTACAAAATATCTAGGACAAAACAAAACCAATCATCTAACTATTGTAAAACAAAAAAAAATACGAAACATTCGATGTCTTTCACTCTGACCCAGAGATGTTGAACCTTGTTAGGTATTTGGTTTTGATGATGTTTTGTTAAAATGGATTTCAATTGTTTGTAAAATCATGATATTATTTTTGAACGTTCTTGGTCTTAATTTTGGAATGCACAGGATTTGATTTGGGCCTTTGCTACATTGGGCTTAATTTATTTTGGACAAGATTGCTATCACAGTGGGCCTTTGCAACTGGGCCTATTTGACAAGGTTTAATAGGCGGGTTTCTTCTCGGCCGGTCCTACGTGGATGGATTATACTCCATCAAGTCCTTGTGCACAAATGCGCACAATTACTTTCCCAATAGGTCCTATTCCCACGCACGCTCTGTCCTCTCTGCTTCCCCATGCGCGCGTCTCTTCCCCAGAGACGGGCGCATTAATGTTCTGTACCCTTGCTGTCCTTTCTCTCTCTCTCTCATCTCTTGTGCGTGCGCTCTCCTCACTTTTACTGTTTTACATGGTTTCTCTCTCCTCTCTCTTACACATGTACATGGTGAACTTCAATTTGGCAGGAATGCTTTTTGTTTTTTTGAGAAAATGTACTTCAATTTGGCAGGAATGCTTTTTGTTTTTTTGAGAGAATGTATACTTGACTCTCTCTCTCTCTCTCTCATTTTAGTAAAATTTAAAATGTTTATAACTTTTATCCTATAAATTCTGCAAAAGTAAAATTTAATTTTTTTCAATGCGAATTCTATATTGTTAATTAACACTTTTATTTTTTTCTAAATTTTATACAATATGAATATTTGCATAGAAAGCTATAAGAAATAGTATAAGATTTTTAAATAAAAAGGACATTTTACCTCTAAGTCCAGAAAATAGAAAGTAATTCCAACCAAGTCTCCTCTAATTAACGAAACATTAAAACAATATGAAAGTGTCTAAAACCCTAAATACTGTAAGTGCCTAACCCATTAGGACACCCTATGAAAGTGCCTAAACTCCAAGGTACTCTATAAAAATGTCTAAACCCCTAGAGTACCCTATGAAAGTACCTAAACCGCTAAAACCCTATAATAGAAAAGTACATCCTAAAACCCCTATGAAAGTGTCTAAACCTAAACCCTATGGCTCTATAAAAGCGCCTAAATCTAAACCCTAAAGTACCTTAAACCTTAAAGTATCCTAAAACCAAAAATCTTAAGGTACCCTAAAACCCTAAAATTGTAGGGTACCCTAAGATTTTAAGGTACCCAAGGGTACTAGGTTACCCACTAGGGTACCATAAAATCCTAACATATCCTAAAACCCTAGGGTAACACTTTCATTAATGGTAAATGTATTTTTATAAAAGTGGACTTAGTGGTAATTAAGTATTCTATCTTTTCTTAATGAAAATTAAGTATCACTTTTCTGTACTTAGAGGTAAAAATATCAATAAAAAGGAAGAAAGAGAATGGCATGTATGTGTGCTGTGAGAGAGAGTGAAAGTGACTTGAGAGAGGGGGAGGGAGGGACCAAAAACATAAAATATACAGAAATGCTATAGACAAAGAAAATTTACTCCGAAAGTACCCCGAAGAAATCAACTAGTGGTTAAGATTTACTTTGATGTGTGTGACATAATCATCAAAATGATTCTCAACCATTGATTGCTGTTTTCGGGGTACTTTGGAGATAAATTTTCTTTGTACCTAATATTCCCCTAAAATATAGCATATGTGTGTAAATGCATGGCGCGTGGGCTAATTTTAGTGGAGGACCTAATGAGCCATGGACTTCTTTTGAAAAGGACCCCAACAGCTAAGAAATTGAAAAGCGGGACCGCCGATCAATTTCTCTTAATCGGCCGAATAACTTCGGCAACCCAGGCGGAAGGCCTTGAGGAAGGCTGGGCGGTAGCCCTCTAGGAAGGCCTGGCGGAAGGCCATCCTTACGCCCTGTTTGGATGCAGGAGATGAAGGGGGATATGTGAGCCCCCTTGATTTGTAATCCGGGTGTCCCTCATATCTGGTGTTTGGTTCAGTTTTTTGGGAGGGGGAGATGAATACTGTAGCGGCTCCATCTCCGGCTGAAGGTGGATTTGTGAAGGGGAGCCCAGACCCTGTCGTTGGCAAATCCGGGGGGTTTTGAGACGGTTTTACCCCTCCAAATCCCCCTTTGGTTTATCTTTTCTCATTCCATTTGTTTTCATCGTTCTCAAAAGCGAGACCAACAAAGAGAGAGAAGACAGAGAGAGAAGAGAGGAGGTCACCGAACAACTCTGGTGACTCCACCGCCTGATCGACGGTTACAACTCTCCCTCGTCTTCCTCCTTACACGGGCTGAGGTACGATTGTTCAGTACTCCATTTGCGAACGTTTTGGTTGTTCGATTGTCTGTGCTCGATTGGGTTGATTTTGGGGTTTTTGATGTTGGCTGTGATTTTCCACCCATGGTACTCCATAGTTTGCATCTGAGTTGCCCTATAAATCTTGAAACTTCATATATGATGAATTTGCCCTAATTTTGTTGTATGGCTTGTAGATCTGAGTTGCCCTATAAATCTTGAACAAGTAGTTTTTTTTTTTCACCACTTTTTTGATCGGCTAATACGACCAAGTAGTTCCAGTGATGAAGTTATTCTGCGAGGCTTTAGGTTTTTTTCCGATAAGTATACATATTTTACGTGCCAAAGGAATGAAAACTGTGTTTGGATTTGCTAAATCTGAGAAAGCCATGTATAGTTGGCAGATAAATCTGATAAATAGATAAAATATAGAAACTGTGTTCAGATTTAAAGCATGGTTTGTGGCATTGGTTGTTCTAGGAAATGAAGAGATCTGGAAGGCTTTGGTTGTCAAGTCTTCTCCTCTACGTCTGTCAATAAATTTGAATATTTGTTGATAATATCCTTGCTAAAAAGGCCGTCTAATTTAAGGTTCGAAGGAAAATTTTCCTATATATGAAGATGGAAGTGATTGGTCTGTAGTATGATTTTGTTGTTTCAATCGAGCCAAGTTATTAGTCTACTGAAGTAAATCTGCAGTGTATGTATTGGACAATTCAACAAAAAAGGTCTTACTTAAATGTCTTGGGCAATTCAACAATTTTTTCACAATGCAAAATGGTATTATCGGGTAGAGTTTTCTGTTAAACGATGTTTGAGACAGTCATCGAATATGACCTGTCTCCTAACCTCGGAAAAAAATGAAGAAGAAGATGTGGATGGACCACTTGCGATGGGCTCACCTTAGAGCATACACCTCCGCACACTATCTTTTTTTTCTCTATTAGGAGGTTGAATGGCACCACATAGTCATTAGGACACTTAGACGACTCAAAATCATATTTTGACTTGAATGCCATACTTGGAAAATGCAAATTTTACTAAAAAGTAGCTATCAGTTGTTGTACGGTTTGTAGATATGAGTTGCCCTAACTCGAAATAGTTGTTTTTTTATCTCATTTTGTTCATTTTGAACCATGATTCGAACCACTGTTCAGTGACTGAATAGTCACTGATCTTGGAATGTGAGTTCGAACCACTGTTCTGGAATAAGAAAAGCCAACTAATGCCTCATCTTGTCTGATTTGTTAACTTGGGAAACAATTAACAGTTTGTCCTCCATTATTGTTTGATTCTTGATATCTTATGTACCTTTTTGTGCTTCCTGCTCAATAAAAGCTGAATCAGCTAAAGTTCATTCTTTATTTGAACTCTTTAGAATTTTCTGAAAGAGTGTGAGTGCTTTGAACTTTCCAACTTATATGAGATTGAATATTATTTTCCACGCCTCTATTCAATTTCTAATTTCTGAGGACTAAAACTTTAAAGTCTGTATGGAGGCTTATAAATTTTGATTATCAAGTTTGTCCCACTGCAATCCAAGAACCATACATAAACGGACACCCCTATTCCATTCTATGGAGAAGCATATTTTGTCTAAGCATGATAAGTTGATAACATTTATTATGTCCTGGTGTAAATTGCTAACATGAACTGGGTTTGCTTGTTGTAACCTGTAACCCCTATTAGCGAGTGGTTCTTTATTTTGTCTCGGTCGTCAAATCTACTTTTCATCGGGCAAGCTACATTACACTATAGTCAAACCTTTTGGAAATTATTTCTCTCTGCCTTTTGTCTTGTACGAAACTACTACGGTCTCGTTTGAAATCCAATTTATTATCACTGACAATTAATAGACCTATCTTCTCAGCCTTTTGTCTTGTGCCTAACTACTACTGTCTATGACTTTTGTCTTGTGCCTTTTGTTTATGGTTTCGGCTTCTTGAAGGAATAAAAATTGAGATAGCCTCATAATTTGGATGTATTGTCCAAGACATCCGTAGGAGAAAGCATTGAATACTAAGTCAATTCGGTCTGTTCAGCATTCACTCAGTGGATGTTTTTTTCCCCTTTTTTTGGTATGTCCTACTTATTTTGCCCTAATTTCGGACACCCTGATGATTGCCACCTATTGATTTTGCAAAATTGTATGTGTAATGATTAAAATGCATTGAGTTGTCTTAATATAATTGGAATTGCCCAAAAGTATTAGTTGCAGTAAATTAACTTTTGCCTTAAAACGGATGGCAAGACTAATGAACCGTGAACGAAGGAAGAAGACAAACCGTAAGGCATTGTTAGCAGCATTGTGTATCATGAGAGTACTCAATAGCGTTATTCAACTTTACTTGTTAATTACGGAGTTGATTGCTGAGAGGAATCGACAAAGGCTTCGACAAAAGCCTCATCTTCGTGCCAATCCTAATGCTTACCAAAGCCAACTGGACGCACTTAATAGGTTGGTACGCGGGAATGACAAAACTTGTCATGACAATTTGAGGGTAAACAAGCATACATTCATCGCGTTGTGCCAATTACTTATCCAAAATGGGCTAGAGCCATCTAGGAATGTTACTGTCGTAGAGAAGGTGGCGATATTTTTGTGGATCCTGTCACACCATACAAAGAATAGGCGTACCATTTTACAATTTTGGAGATCGGGGGAAACAATTACTAGGCATTTCAACGCAGTTTTGATCGCGGTGATTCGCCTTCACAATGTCTTGTGGTATCATCCTCAGCCTATTCCTGCCAATGAGCCGGATGGTAGGTGGAAGTGGTTTGAGGTACATAATTCTTATGTCTTAAGTTTTAATAATGCACTTATTAATTATAAATTAACTATTATAATAAAAATATCCTTCTGTCTCGTAGAATTGTCTAGGGGCTTTAGACGGTACCTTCATACCTGTCCTCCCCCCAACAGAACACAAGGCACAATATAGGTCAAGGAAGGGTGACTACGCGACAAATGTGTTAGGAGTTTGTAGTCGTAACCTACAATTTGTTTACGCGTTGTCTAGTTGGGAAGGCTCCGCCACAGACTCAAGAGTGCTCCAAAATGCTTTGCTAAGACCTCATGGGTTGAGAATTCCACAGGGTATGTGACTTGCAAAACCTTTCCATTAGTGAACATACTTGATCATTATTGTAAACATACTCATGTAGGGCAACTAATTTTATTTGTAGGTCGTTACTACCTCGTTGATGCTGGTTACACTAATGAGCCGGGATTAGTAGCACCTTACAGAGGTCAACGATACCACATTAACATTTGGAGGCAAGGGCACATGCCCCAGAGCCGAGAGGAGTATTTCAACATGAAGCACTCTAAGGCACGAAATGTTATCGAGAGATGCTTTGGGGTGCTGAAGATGAGATGGGGAATTTTGAGATCTTACTCTTTCTACCTTATTAGGACTCAATGTCACATTGTCACTGCCTGTATCCTTCTCCATAATCTAATTAAGCGTACAATGGCGATGGATCCCGTTGAGGCTGAATACACGGCGTGGGAGCAGGCGAACCTACATAATGTACCACATGAAGTGTACATTGCAAATGTCGATGCTACAAACAAATGGACCCAATTTCGGGATAACTTGGCAACCCAAATGTACAATGATTGGTTAGTTAATCCAGAGGGTGACCATTAGGATACATGTAACAGCATTTGAATGTAATAATTTGGACGTGTTATTTATTTCCGTTACTTATATGTATCTATTGGACGTGTTAAACTTGTTGAACAATGGTCGTGTGAACTATTTGAATGTAATAATATGGTCTTTTACAATACCTATATGAAATTGTAATCATCATTTAAATTAGGTTACCATACCTATGGAAAGTGAAGGAACTTCACAATCTGAACCAACGAGTCGTAAGAGAAAACAAGATCGTAGGCTATGGACCTTTGCGGAAGAGCAGGCCCTACTTACTGCCATGATGGAGTGTATCTGTGATAAATATAGAGCTCATAATGGTTTCAAGCCGGGCTACTTTAATGAAATTGAAAAGGAGTTGAAGAAGAGATTGCCTGGGACGACGCTTAAAGCGCAACCCAACATTGAGTCGAAGGTGAAAAATTGGAAGGACAAGTATGCTGTAATAACTGACATCACACGTCTTAATGGGTTCGGTTGGAACCATACCACTAATTCCATTGTAGTGGATGATGAAAACGTGTGAAAAGAATATGAGAAGGTAACTTCTTCCCGCATACATTTCAACTTACTATTATTGTTGTTGCCTCCCACTTAATGTATGCCATTGTACATGTACAGTCCAATTCCAAAGCGAAAGGAATGAATGGGAAGTCTTTCCCCATGTATGAGCGTTGGCAATTCTTATTTAGGAAGGATATGGCCACCAATGAAATGGCCGAGGATGCGGCGGAAGTTGAAGAAGTTGGTGAGACCTACCAAGATGAAGCCAATATAGACCTCGATGGATGCTATACTCCAACGTTTGCAAATGGTGACACGGTGTTTCCACCTGAGACACCATTTGTTGACATTTCAACTTCTTCAGCAACACCAACAAGCAATGACATTCCCGCCGTGACAAGAAACAATACCAATACTCCAACAACCAATGCCAATGCTCCCACAACCAATGTTGTGCCAGGAAGGCCAAAGAAAAAGGCAAGGTGGATGCAAATGAGGCATCCATTCATGTGGCAATGGAGAAGTTATTGGGTGAAAGCAATACGGCGTTCAACAAGATTGCCGATGCGGTTGGATATGAGGACCGACTCTCTGCCAAAAGAGAGAAAGTGTTTACTGAGCTAATGAAGCTTGACCTTGAGATGATTAACAGGTTTGCTTTAAACTCCATGATTGTGTCCGCCGAAGAAAATGTGGACACATTCTACGGCATACCAGAGAACTACAAACAAGCTTGGGTCGATGCCGTATTGTCGGGCCAAATAAAATTGAAGACTACGTAGGGATGTCCTACTAATTATGGCCCTTTTTGTACAAAATGGTGGAGGACATGTTTACTCATTTTTGTAAAGAATGATATAGTATTAACTGAATTTGCCTAAAACATGTCGTTTATTTGAGGGAATAGGTCCCTTTTTTGGCGTTGTAATTAAGCACTACTTGAAAGGTGTTAGGGCAACGATGATGATCCATGTGATACGTTGAGGGGTATAGGGCACTTTTTGTGGAATGTTTTAGGGCAACAATGATGATGCAATGTTAATAGCCTGATATTGTATTAGTTCGTACTCATATTGACAACAATGAAGACCTTTTTTGTGCTATATTCTGGGCCAGAATCATCTCTGTTTTCTGTGTTGTTTGATTGGGCAATGATGCAATGATAATTGCAATGTATTAGTTCGTATTGCTTTTGCCAATTTTGACGGCCTTAATGGCAGCTTAATTGCAAATGATAGTGCTACTTTGAGTATGATACAATTGTCTGAGCCCAACACTTGATAACTTGTGCACCTTCCTCATTATTTTGACTGTATTTGGACAGTTTTGTAACACAGACAGTTTTGGTGCAGTTTTTTTTGGACACCATTATTTCTGCTTTCTAGCAGTCCCATTTTTTGGGTATTACTGGTCACTGGACAGTGCAGGTTGCTGGGGTGATTTATCTGGACTGTGCAGGTGTGTGTGTGTGTGTGTGTGCGCGCGCAAATTTGGCTGGTTTACGGGCTGTTCTGAGTATGTTTATTGCTGGTTTACTGGCTGTTTTTTGGCTGCTTTGTGGGTTATTTTTGTGGCTGCTTTCTGGACTATTTGTCTGCAGGTTTGCGGGCTGTTATCTACCCTATTTTGTGGGCTATTTTTTGTGCAGTTTGGCTGGTTAACGGGCAGTTTTTGGGCTGTTTTGCTTGCTGATTTCTGGGCAGTATTTTTGGGTGGTTAGTGGACTGTTTTTCTGCAGGTCTGTGAACTCCTTTTTTATTGCTAGTTTATAAGCTATTTTTTGGCCGGCTTTGTTGGCTGCATTTTTTTATGGTTTACGGGTTGTGTTGAGAATGTTTTATTGGTGGTTTACGGGCTGTTTTTTTACTGGTTTATGAGCTGCTTTATTGCTAGTTTATGGGGTGTTTTGAGCATATTTTATTACTGGTTCATAGGAAGTGTTTTGGCCGGTTTGTCGGGTGTTTTTTGGCTGCTCTCTTGGCTGTCTTTCTGCAGGTTTGTGGGCTGTTTTTTTGGTTGATTTGCTGGTTTTTATGGACTGTTTTGGTGCAATTTGTTTGGCTAAGTCTTATGACAAGTTTTGCAAGGTTTGCATGCTCGTTTTAGGGGTTATTGTTATGGCAAGTTTGGAAAAGTTTGTGGCTGATTTTTGCCCAGGTTTTGGCTTTTCTTTGGGCTGTTTTTTTGCTCTAGAGGAGCCAAAGTTTTTCCCCTCTTTGTTGGCTACTGTGTTGTTTCTTGGATTGTTTTATTGGGCAGTGATGCAATGTTTACTAGTAGAGCCTATTTAGATGGGAATTATTACGGCCTTTGCCAATTATTACGGTCTTTGAGCAATGTATTAGTTGGTATTGCCTTTGCTAATTAACGGCAACTTAGTTGCAAATGGTAGTGCTACTTTGATTATGTTTGAATTGTCTGAGCCCAAGTCTTTTTAGTGTTTCTGGCTTGTTTTGTGGCTGCTACTGCTGCTGTTTTCTCCACTTATTGTTCTGCTTTCTGTCCAGTTTTGTTGCTGTTGTTTCCTCCACTTGCTGTTTATCTGCTTGGTGTTTTGCTGATTGCTATAACAGCACCCCAGTTCTGTAGTTTACTCTTTGTTCTGGCTGCTACTCAGTGGTCTACCTCATGCACTATTTTTATGCCATGTTTTGACATGTTATCTACCTATACTTATATAAGTTTTATGGCGGTCATGTTTAATTTTGGGCTGAAATTTTATATGTTCCATAGGCTATGATGATATGACAGACAAATTTGAAGGCGAGGCACTTGTCTTGGCGGGACAATTTATGAGGGTTAATGGTTTAATCACCAATTGGCAACATAAGTTGTAGCTAAGTGGTGCACTATGTGCCGGTGGGAAAAAAATCTGAGCCTACTTATAAAAAAAATCGTAGTATTCATTATGTTATTAATGTGATAATCATTTTTTTTCTCATAGATTGTACAATGTTGAAAGACAATAAACAATACTATTGGGTGGTTTTCGTTGGCCGTCGTCCGGGAATTTATACAAGTTGGGAGACCGTGGGACTGCAAGTTAATGGATACCCGGGAAACTTGTTCAAAAGATACACAACGTTCGACGAAGCTGAAGGAGCATTGTTACAGTTCCATGAGGAAAGATACCGGCGCCTTCAAATGCAGTCGATTCGAACTGAACAACAATCAAGACACAATGGTTTCACATCCGAAAGTGCTTTGGAAGTTCAACATCGAACTAGTGTAACCACAAAATTCATTGTCGTTTTTTTCTTAGGTTTCTTATGTTGTATAATCTTCGCACATCTATTCGATTCTGATTGAACTTGTACGTTTTTTTCAAACATTATGGAAATTAAGATTGTAATATGAACACAAAGTAATCATCTCAATTAAATTTAAATATTTAGTTGAGATACATTACGAAGGGTACAAATTTATTGTCCAACATCAAACTCATGTTTCCAACTTCTCCACATCAGTACTCACGTCCAAAGCAATGGCACCATCGATTATAATTCAGAAATTGCATTTCCCTCATCTGCCTATCTCGTCGATTGACCTACACAAATAGTAGCAAAATTGTTTACAAATTACCGTAAACATGAGTTTATATAAATTGCAAGAATATTGATTACTTGGACATACTGATTCCAAATTGCATCTTCTACCAATAGTCTATTTTCAGGTTGCATTCCAACCAAACCCGGGAATTTGAAGCATGTGTTGTAATTGAAAACAAGTTTGTTTCCAATTCTTAATCTTTGCCTCAATATGATTTTTGGCAATACCACCTTGGGGGAAAGAAGATCTCATTTGATTTTCCAAGACTCCCAAGTACACAGGACGAAACCCGTGCTCAGCTTGCCAAACACCTTAATCTACAAGAGTCGTAAGTTTTTCTAGTAACGACTCCTCCTCCTCATCGCTCCAAGCTCGGCGTGCGGCGCGTGCGATTGTGAGGCAAATTCCGAAAATAGTTCGAATTTACTTTTAATGGACAAGAGATATGAAATGGCATGAAGAAAATGGTACAAATGTGTGCCTTTTATAGAAAAAACTTACCAAATAAATTTGGTGAACATGTGATTTCAATTACCACACACCCAACAAATTTGTTGACCATGTGCTTTCAACAACCCAACTAATTTTAACAAGGAAACAATTTTTTGGTATATTTTGGTTTTTACAATTTTTCTGAAAATTCATTATTCTATTACAAAAACATTTTAAACATTTAACCGATTTATATTTTTCATTTTTTTATAATAATAAAAAATGAAATCTGTTTTTCTATATAATGTCATAATAATTGAAATATTTTACAAATATTATATCATTTAATCCGTTTTTTTCAAACAAAAAACAAAATTAATGTGGTTTAAACATTTTCAAGATAACTTAATTTAATTTTATCCAGCTTTTTTTTAAAAAAAAAATTATTTTTTTAAAATTTAAATTAACCTATATTACCCATTAAATTAAAAGTATGGGGGCAATAAAGTCATTTCACATCTTATCCCATCATATCCACCTTGCAAATCCCCCTTCTCAAAAAACCATCCAAATCCCCCCTTCTTAAGAGGTGGGGCCACCCTTCTTAACATATCACCCCTCATTATATATCCACCTTCAAATCTCCCCTCATTACAAATCCACCCAAAACAAATCCTCCATCCAAACGGGCCGTTATGGTTTTCGAAAAATAGAGCTGTATGTTTTTGTTTCGTTTCTCTCACTACTTCATACATGGGTCCAATCTATATATCCTTACGATTCTTTTGATTCAAATTACTTACTCTCTCCGTCCCTATTTTATAGTCTAGTATTCCATTTTGGGCTGTCCCTTAATAAGTGTCTATTTTATAAAGTTAGTGGGTAAAAGTTGGTGAATTTTTCATTTTGCCCCTAAAAGTAGATTCCATTTTAAAATGTTAGTGAGTAAAAGTGTAATGATGATGGATAAGTAAGAAAAATTGAGGAAAAAATTGATGTGAAAGATATAATAATGATGTCTTGTTAATAAGTTGGAGTTACGAAGCAGGACACTTAAAAAGGGACGGAGGGAGTACTTATCTTTCTCACACTTATATTTATATTGTGTGTGCATTAATTTGAATTTGGTCAATTGAATTGATTTAAATTTCGCAGTTTTCAAAACTGTCATTTTGTTGATTGGAAAATCCAAAAGTGGGGTTTTGCAGCCTAAAGATAAGTTGCATGTTTTCTGCTTCTTGAGCTGAAAATAAAGCAGTGTGCATGTTTTCTGCGTTGAGCCAAAAAGAAGGAAAAGTAGAAAATGAAGTAAATGAGATATGACCCTTGAAGCTGTAAAGAAGATATCTTCGGCATAAATGACATATACGTTGGAATGGCAATTAGAAGACTTTGGAGTTTCATTCACTGGCTATAAAAAGGGAGTTTCTCTCCAGAAGAGATATCGAAGTCTTGAAAGCATTCAAAGAATACGAGTCCGATATTCACTATAGAGTTTATCCTTCAGACTTGAGAGAGAATTTGTACTGTAGATTTTATATACTCTTGCTGTGCGAGTTTACCCTTGTATATTCATCCATTCTTGGAGGGATTGAATCGCACCGCTTAAACTCACCTTGTGAGAGAGAACCCAATCTATAGTGTTGTCATTTAGGATTTTGTTCATTTGTAAATTGAGTATATTTCAAGTTTGTAAACTGGTTTGCATGTACCAGTGTTGAGAGAATGTAAACAAGTCTGCATGAACTAGTGTGCGGAGGTTGCAAACTGGTCTTGTGTACTGGTGTTAAGAGTTGGTGATCTGGTCCGCGTGTAACAGAGTTGTTATTGTAAATGGGTGTTGGCTCCTGTAAAATCCACCCGTGTTGTAAGTACTCAAAGCATTTTGGATAGCAGTGAGTGGACTAAGCAATTAGCCAAACCACTATAAAAATCCTCTATCTCATCTTATATTTATTTTTAGTACTTTCATCATATTAATGATCCGTTGATTTGCTATTCAATTTGCTTGCAAAAGAAAATTTGTCTATTACAGGATTTAAACCTATTCACCCCCTCTAGGTTGTTTTATCAAGTCTAACCCAAATAGCGGCACTCGTAATCTGGTATATATTCATACCACCTAGAATCAACAGTCTCAAAATAGACAAAATCCTAGCTAAAGATAAAAAACAAAAAATTTTTTTACGATCAGATAGATTCCAACCAAGTATGATCTTACCAATGAACTTCCAAAACCTACAGATTTGATAAGCCATCACAAGTTGTCCTGCCAAAAATATTATGTAGGGTAAGAGCACTGTTGGCATGAATATCATTGTGAAGTAACACCGTCTCTAAAAACACCCGATTTGTGTATTGAACATAGGCTTATCTACGTATTTGGTCTTTACAAAATAGTTTCCGTTTCATTTTCGTCCTAACAATTTTTTGGTTTTAATTTCACCTTTATAGTTTATATATAACGAAATTCAATGTTATCCTTTCCGTCAAAAAGTCTATCTCTCGGGGCTCTCTCTCTAAAAATCTCCAAACCCTAGCAGCCAACAGCCCTTCCCCTCCCCCCCTTCTCAGGCGGTGGGAGAGGACGGATCCTTTCCCTCCGATCTCTCTCCCTCGATTCTCTTTCCCCCACCGTCGAACCGTCTTATCTCTCAATCCTGTGGCTGAAGTTCGGGCGTCCATTGGAAACTTTTCAGCCAGATCATTTTCCAACGATATTTTTGGCCTTCGGTTTCAATGGTTGTAGGTAAGATGTTGTCCACCATCGTTCTCAGCCTCCATCTTCTAAGATCTATGACATGACGCCGTCTACCACGTTTGCTGGGTGACCACCTCCCAACGATGTGTTCCTATTTTGTGTAGATGTGGTGTTACAAGTCTATCAAGGTGGTTGCGAAAGAGTGGCGGTAGATGTCTCGGCGGTACTTCATTTATTTTGTTATTTGTTTTAATAAGGTCCTCCTTTTTGTCTTCCTTTGGGAGGTTTCTTCTCATTCTGTAGGGCGACGTATCTATGCACTTATACGCTCTTTCTGTTGGAGTGTTCGATCTGTGGACTCCCAACCTTCCCCCGTGGGGATCTTTTGATAAATATTACCTCTCAACTTTTGACCAAAAAAAAAAATATTGCCTTTTATTATTGGTGTGATATGGTTGGATCCTAATTAATTATTTGGCGTGCGTTATGAGTATTGTTGATACGATTGTAATATTTGGAGTAAAAGATTAATTTTGGATAAATTAGTAGTACATGGGTTACCATAAAATTTATATAAGGTCAGATTAGAAGAAAATATTCTTACTTATCTAAGTAAATTTTGACTACCTAATTAGCTATTATTCTGGGATCATGGGAGAGTGGGGCCTAGTTGTTTGTATTCTTGTAGCCGTAATTTGGTTTTTACACGCACCTTCAGAGAGAGGCAGAGAGAGAGAGAGAGAGAAAAAAAAGTGCCGCAGCTTTGAAGATTTGTCTAGTTCGAGTGTTCTTGCAACCGGTGGTCTTGGTTCCCCTAAAATAGGTACTTTGCCCTTTAATTTTTCGGTTGCCTTCTGATCTACATATATGTTTGGGTCCACCTAGTTCTTGTTCAAGTAAAATTATTCGGTAAGTGTATGGCAGTGTGGTGTTTTGTGTTGTGTGGGTGTGAGACCAGATGTCAAGGTTTGTGCATGGCGGCGTGCGGTGCTCTGTGTGTGCACGCTTGTTGCGTGGTGTGTGGAGGTGGTGTTGTGTGCCCCGTTTTGATCAAGTAGGATGGCAGTGCTTGTGATTTTGGGTGTTGTGCAATTTTGGTGCCAAATGCATTTAAGTTATAGCTTCTCTTAAATTAGTAGCAATCTTGGGGTATGGGTTTGAAGTGGAGTTGACTGTGGCATGAGTTTTTGTTCTATGTTGAGGTGCATGGAGATTTGATTTCTTGAAGGGTAGATTTTTGGTTCCTAATGGTGGTTCTAGTATTCAAGTTTAACTAGGCTAGGTTGAGTTTAATTTCCTAGGACGATACACTTTATACAGCTAGTAATCATATGTGATTTGTTTCTCATCTAGGTGAGCTTCATTTTTCGTTGATCAATTGCATTATCCTTGGACCCAGGTGAGTGGTTAAGTATGCTACGTATTTTTAAAAGTTCCCCGTGTCCCTTAAAATTATTCTCTTAAAAAATTTATATGAATGTTATTTGGAAATCCATAATTGTTTATAATTTGTTCTATAAATTGGCATGCAATGAACTTTTGGTGGAATTAATTGTTATCATTTTCTTGGAGGTGAGATCTTGGTGGATATTAATGGGAACAATTATTTTTGGAAGTCCAGAGAAATTATTCCTCTTCGTGTAGATGACCCTGGCCATTGGGGAAGAGACCATATTAAGCCGATGACCCTAATACTCAATGGCATTCTTTCGCCAGATCGTCTTAGTAGAAAAGTACCACAGATTGCCAACCCTGGTAACTCTAAGTTCAATATTAGATCCAATTTTTATGAGATATTATTTTGGCCATGATACTATTTGGTTGTGGTTCTCCATTGTCGATAGATGTAATGTTGTGATCACAACTAAGAATTATTATTGGTTAAATGATTCATTTGCCTTATTTGTTGGTTTGTTGTACGCTCGTATGCCAAAATATGTTGACATGATAATCTATTTTTAGCCTTGCTTTAGAACTTTATTTAATATACATGTTTTGCCATTCACTAAGCTCGTCAATTGACGGATTTTTATCCAACTTCTTTTTTAGACAAGCTGGGGAGTTAGGCAAGGACTCTGACGGCATCTCAGGGATTTCTTTTTGTTTGACCTCTCTAGGGTGTCTCATTAGGCCATCCACAGTGGTATAATCAAAAATGGATAACCAAAAGTTGACACATCAGCTTTTGATTATCCATTTAAAAAGTTGCTAAGCTTAACAATGTTGAGATTCACAATGGTCACTTCTAGTCCATAACCAAAATAAGGGGTCCACTACAATTTCACTCTCTCCCCTTATGTTTTCCACCATTAATCACTTCCCTCTATTACCGTTTTTTTTTTTTGGCAAAAATATATCGATTACCTCCATTAATTTTGGGAAAGAAATTGATGACTTCCATTCCTCATATTATGAATTTAGAAAAAAAATAATGTACTAAAAAAAACCAGATTTGGAAAAGAATACAAGGTTTTTTATGTACTCAACCACAGGGAGAGGAACGAAAAAAAATAAAATAGAAACGAAAAAAAAGAGAAAGTGAAATACCTTAATCTGACGATAATGAGTTGAATTGTAGATGATCGAAAGATATGAGCTTTACTTTTGGAGGGAAAGGAAGAGAAATAGTTTGTAGGTGAAGATAATGAGATATAGAACAGGTGAAGAAGAGAAGAAGAAACTACTATTTGAAACACGCGTATATACAAATTTTTAAACCAGTTAACTTATGTGATGTAAGATCCACAAATTTTGATTATTGAAAAAGATTTCTAGTTTTGGTTATTCAAAACCCAAAATTTAATTATTTCTAAGAATGTTGTTAAGTTTGATTATACCATTGTGAGTCATCTTCTACACAAACATTGTTAACTTTAAAAATAATTTGCTTTTGATTATACCACTGTGGATGGCCTTATAGTTTTATTTTATTAATCGCTTCCACATTCGAAAAATTTGTCAGATATTAGATTCTTTTTATTATTGTTGGATCACTGGATATTGTTTGGTTCATGGGATGTTTGTGCCTCATACTTTTTATCGAAGTTAATTGGTTGGAGCTGTTCTTAATAAAAATTGGTTGGCTATTTTGTAGTTCATTGCTTTGGTAGTTAATTAAATTTTTTTTTAGGCTGCATGTTCTACGAGTTTGGGTCTTGTGTTTCATGGCCGGTCACTGCCATTTTGGGGTGTGACAATTGTGGTATCAGAGCCTAAGTTTGAAAAAATATATATTTTCATTCATTTTATATCATGTTCAATTAATGGAGGTTCGTGTCCCCAGAGTCCTACTGCCATTTTTGAAAACATTTGTTATTTGATATGTATTGGTACCCACATAATATTAAGGAGATAATAGTCATTTGGTGACACAATTCTAGTATCGTTATTTTTCTGTAGGTTTTGGATAGTATATTGGAGGAGAATGTAGCATATAAGTGATTTTATTCATTATTTGGATATCGTCACACTTAACAAGTACATTGGTGACGTAATATTGTAGCTGGAGTATGATGTTATTGAATCTAGAGAATTAGTATTGTTGGTTGGAGATTGACTTAAGAATGTAACTTAGAGGATTGTTACAAGTTGGTATTGACGATGGGCTAGTTGAATTGTGGGAGTGTGTGCTAAGATTTTCTTATTTGTAATACTTGGTACATACTAGATGCTCTTGATCAATTGTTGTTGTTGGACTGGTCCTTTATTGTTATCCTTTGTACCTTAGTAGAGATGTAGTTATGTTCTGTTATGAGAGGTCAATAATTGTTCTTGTCTAAGGAAATATCCTATGAATCTAGGGGTAAGAATGGTTATGATTCCGTTATTTTGATGTTTCTATTCAAAAAAAACTAAGACAGCCCCAGTGAATATAAAGTGAGAGTAGTTGATTATTGACATTTTAGGTTTTTTTTCAATCATAGTCATAGCAGTTTGTTTTTGAGAACTTGACAGTAAGTGGATATATTTTGGCAAAGCCACAACCGCTAGATTGGTAGTGGCCATGCAATGGGCTATGGCTATATCAAGATGTGAATGCTTGGGTTGGTTTGAGTATACGAAAGGGAATTGATTACTATGGCTTGTTTGGTGGTTAGACAATAAAGTTATTATGGAGTGCACTATGGTGATTTGGAAGTTTAATGCATTATGGTATCACTGTCGTGAAAATTTGGAAAGGTTATAAAAGAGAAAAATTTGTGTACGTAAACTTATGGATTAGAGTTGTTATTGTGTCATTGAATGGAATATGGAATAGCCACTATTCGCAGCCCACAATTTTCTCCAAATAGCCCGTTAAAATTTGCCAACTAATTGCAATTTGACACCAATGCAAATAACTTATTGCCCCTATAAGTTTCTACACATGAACCCACTCTTAAAAACCTTCACAAAATTTGCTCCCTACACATACAATCCAATACCCCTAAGAGATAAACGTTGGAAAAAAAATATCCCGTCAGCTCACTGTTCATCATCTTCCTCATTGTTCATCATCTCTCGGCTCCTCCCTCTCACTCTTCATCATCTCTGAAGCTTATCCCTTGTTCATCTCAATCTCAATGGAGAAGAAAGGGTTCGACGTTGTATCAATGGAAGGTTCCTCTCCTTCCATTGAAAATGAAAAAATTGACCCACTTTCTAGGTTTTCATTTTGAAATGGAAATGGAATCAAATCCTATCGGCAACAATACAATAGTTGAGAAGAAAGGTATTGTGATGGACATTGTACCTTTGGAGCCAAACTTGCGTCAAACATAAAGTTTTCTTGACTGGTTTTTCCGCCCAAAATTTCAGATATTCAGGTCCGCAAAAATCTAATTTTTTCGACATTTCAAACCCGTAAAAGTTGATACATTACGGATTTCAAATACCGAAAAAAATAGTTGTATGTGTGAGTGTAATTAATATTTCGGACCAAACAAACCATTGTAACATAACTATTACGCTTCTTAAAACATGTATTCTAGCAACTTATTCGACAATCATGTTCTGAAAAACAATAGGCAATATTATTTGTGAAAATAATATTTGGGTAATTACTTACCGAAATACCTAAGTTATTTCGGTAGTTAAGTACCGTGTAAGTTTATATCTATGTTATTTCGGTAATTACTTACCATCACCAATTATAAATTTCGGTTTTAAGAACCCAAAATATTCTTTATTTTTTGACATTTACGAATACTTTCGGTAACTAGTTACCGAAATATCTATGTTATTTCGGTATGTTATTTCTGTAATTACTTACCGTCACCAATTATAAATTTTGATTTTAAGAACCCGTAATATTCTTTATTTTTTGACATTTACAAACCGAACGTGTTCGTTGTCAACACCTATGTTTTTTCAATTTTCCAAACTCAATAACTCATGTAATTCGACATTTCGCAAACAAATTCTCACAGTGCTCACAAACAAAATAATTTCACAACCATCTTAAATCTAGTTTTGGAAAAAAAAATTCAAAATGGTTGGTGTTCAGTGATAGCGGTGGTGTTGTGGTGTTTAATGGTGGGTTTACACAGAGAGGGAGGAGGGAGTCACGGTTCGAAAGGTGCAGCAGTGTTGTTCGTAGCTGTGGTGGTGGTGGTGGTGGCTATGGAGATAGGAAGGAGGGAGTCGACTTACTGAGGGAGAAGATGAATTCAAAATCTTTTTTTGTATTAAAGTGTAATTTTAGGGGTTTTAAAAAGGGACGGGTATATTGAAAAGTTTAAATGAATTTTATGGATTGTGTGGAGTAAATTTTATTTTAAATATATAGGTGGCTGGTTAAGGGAAGGAAATGGATTACGGAAATAGAGGGTTTGAACAGTGGCTCCTAGTCATACGTTACAAAATTCCTCTCTCCCTCTTACTGGAGAGGTGCTTCACAACACACACCCATGACATCCCCCCCACCCCCCTTTTTTGTTTTTCTTTTTTTTTTCTTCTTTATTTCCTTTTCTTTCTTTTCAGTTTGAATTTTCTTTCTTTTTTTCTCTTTATTTCCTTTTCTTTCTTTCCAATTTGAATCTTTTTTTTTGTTTTTTTAATTTTCAATTATTTTCTTTATTTGTTGCTTTTCCCATTTATCTCCCTTATTTTTTTTTGGTTAACTCAAACTCTATTTTCAATTAAAATTGACTTTATACTTAATAAAAAATAAGTGTTTCAAATTTCAATCCATTTGAACTAGTGCAAAGATGTTATTTTCTGATCATTTCATCTTAAATGGTCATAATATATTTTTCGCTCTAAGGCCTTTCAATGAGCACCTTAAAAAAACTCAAACTAAATAAGGAATCTTAGAGTTCTCGTTGAAAGGCCTAAGGGCAAAAAATTTACTACAACTATTTAGGATAAAATGGTCAGAAAAATAACATCTTTGTACCGGTTCAAATAAATTGAAATTTGAAACACTTAATTTTTTACACCTTTTATATATTAAAAAATATAGTTAAAAATTATGTATTTCAATTTTTTAGTTAAAAAATATAGTTGAAACACAAAGTCCTCCTTTTATAGCCTCTAGAAATAACATTTTTGGCACACGAATCAACATTTTTGGACCAGCCGACCGCTACCTTATCTTGGCACATGAATCAACATTTTTGATACTTGTCTTTTGTTCACACTCTAAGCATGAGGTGTAAGCATTGCCTCTAATGAGTCCAAATTTTTGTTCCCCCTTTTTTTCCTATATACATATTAAAAAATATAGTTAAAAAAATAATTTTTCAATTTTCAATCCATTTGAACCAATACAAAGATATTTTTCTGATCATTTCATCCTAAATAATTCGTAGTAAATTTTTTGCTCCAACGCCTTTCAATGAACACCTTAAGAGAGCCTTGAAACTAAATAAATAATGAGTCTTAGGGTGTTTGTTGAAAGGCCTTATAACAAAAAAATAAATTTATTATGACCATTTAGAATAAAATGATCAAAAAATACGATCTTTGCCCAAATTCAACTGAATTGAAAATTGAAGCACCTAATTCTGGAATTATATTGTTTAATATAAAAAATGTGTATTTATAGAAATTAAATAAATTAAATTAAAGTAATTAAATAAAGAAAGAAATTAAAAAGTGGGGATGCTTTGGGGGGGATGGGAAAGCAATTTACCTCTTACTGGGGTATCTGCCTATTATGCTCCCATCAAAAACCGCTGGTTTTGGGAGCATGGTACTCCCATCAAATCTAAACCGTAGGATGTGATTCTTTTAATCTTGGCCATTCATCAAATCCCCTGAATGTAATTTATCTCTCTCCTCTCTTTCTCTCACTACCTCCTGTTCCAGTTGCATCACGACTGGGTAAAAGAAAAAAAAAAGTTGAATCACAGGGAAAATTTTTGAGCGCTAATTCACAGTCACTGCTCTCTCCTCGCCTCCTCCTCTCGTCAATTGTCCTCCACCTCCACAGCCGGACGCCTCCACCTCCGCAGCTCTAAACGCCTCTATCTCTCTCCCCTCTGCGCAGTCAACGAAAACCCTTACCACTCTTCCACCTCTATACCTCCATAGCCCCTAAACAAACAACGACGAACCCTCTCTCGTTCTCAACAGTCGGTCACAACGAAAAGCCCTCTCCATTGTGCGAGGTATTTCTCTCTCTCACTCTCTCAAACACACAGCCACCACTACAATACACAAACACCCCTGCACATAGGGTTTTGTGGTTCTCTGGAACATCTGGGAGTATAGAACAGAAAACCACACCTCTGCCTCCTTCTTTTGACAAATTTTTTTTTTTTGTTGCTAAGCTTTGACATGGGTTTGTTGGCTTGTTTTGTTTTCAGGTGGGTTTGTGGGTTCTTCTATGAACTGATTTGTATTATTGTGGTTGAAAATTTAGATCTGTATATGATTGGCTCAAGTTTCGACACGTTTCATTATAGTCTGTAATTGAAAATTCCAGTTGTTTAGTTTGTTTGACCTAGAGTTGTGGATTTTGCTTTATTTAATCATTGTATCTCAGGAATGTTTTTTGGTTTGCTCAGTAGACAGTGATTGAATAATGTAAAGAGAACAATGTGGGGATAATGGCAGACATGAGGGTCCCCCAAGTTTGATCACATGTTTTGGTGTTTTAATTTGGCCGACAGGAGTGTTTTCCTTTATGCAATGTCCAATTTCTAATATGCACCAATCACTATCATCATCATAAGAATATATGATTGTGGGTCATCTTGATTGTGCATCCTATCATATTTAATTAGTCAATGCACAAGTTTGAGAATTGATGGCCCCATCAGTTGTAGATATTATCGACTAAACCACCTCACATGGAAATTCGCCTAGGATTTTAAAACTGTGTGCCGGCCCTTAAAATAAGACCGAACGTGGTAGATATTATCAACTAAATTTTTAATTAAATCATTCATGCATTACAAAAATGGTCAATGCATAGTTACAAAAATGGCCAATTTTGAATTACAAAAATATGTTTTTTTCTCTTTGTGTGACATACTAATCAAAGCCCAAATTTACACACGTCAAAGAAATGACCGTTTTTATATTGGGGGGCGGGGGGGGGGAATGAGGTTTTTTTTTTTTTGGTAGGCTTTTTGCGTGGTGTGGAACTTTGATGAAGTCCAATGACTAATGGAGCAGACCATAGATCATTTAGTTCTTGCAATTTAAACCATGAGATTAGTTCTTGGCCCAGATTTATGATTTCACCAAATTTCTTGTTTCATGGTTGTGTAAACTTCATTTCATGATTAGGATTTTCTTGCAATTTGTTTCTGCTTGCTGTAAAGCAAAATGATCCGAAATACTGGATGGAACCTCTGCCTTGGATGTGATGGCTCTCTGTGTCATACTAAACCTTCTAATTCTCATTTGGTTTTTTAAAGTTCTTATAAACTATGTTTAATTTCAAGTGTCATTAGAGATAGTGCTACCTTCTACAAACCTAAGAAGTATTGCTGGTTTGTGTATTGCCAGAGGATGAATGCATTGCATAAGTTTTACTAGCTGATTTTTAAGTAGCTTGTCAGTCAAGTTCGGTTGTTTGAAAGCATATTCCATAGTCAGTCATTGGAGTAGAAGCTAGCTGGACATTGTTTTCTTACTTTCCTGTGTGGCATGAACTCATTCTTGCCTGTACACGAATAAAAAAGAAACAAATATGGTAGCAGAATCAGTATAGTCACTCTCTATTCTCATGAAAACTTTCGAGCTGTTAGTTACTTCACATCATAGATGTTCCAAGGTTGTCTGTGGGAATTGTTCCAGTAAGTGCATTACTTATACTTTCTTTCTGTTTAGACCAATAAGTTTTTTCAGCCACGGAACCCTTGGAGTATTCGTCATCAGGAAAGTCTATACATGCAGAAATGCTCTAGCTCATGTAAACATAGCATGTTTAGGTGTCATTCTTTTTTGAATCTAGGCAATGGCAATGGAATTTCTTGCATGAAGAATGCCGTTGTTGAATTCATAAGGTCTACTTCTGATTAAGCCACAATCGTTAATTTGCATGCACACAATCCTCCTCGAGGAATTCATATGTTGTTTTTTCTTTTCTCTACCACTGATGAAGCCACAAACGTGAATTTGTGTGCTAATTCCTCCTGAAGAAATTCAGAGTTCTTTTTTTCTATTCTCTGGAAAGATGAAGATCATCTGGGGTCGTATATTTTTTAGTTTTTTTTCCCGAGAAGTCTGTTGCTACATTTTGGCTGAACCCATGTGTAAAGGTCTGTAATGACTCTTCACTGTTGCTCCTCCTTGTCTAACGAAGGCCCTGAATGTCATGACTCGGCTTCAAATGAGACGGCCTTTTTGTTGATTCCCTCTATATAGAATGGTAATAGAAAAAGAGACGTGTTAAGCTTTACTACTTTAATCATCCTGGCACTCTGTGGTCCCACTCATTTAAGAGAACGAAAAGGTGGAATATACAAGTATATGTGTAAGACTGTAAGTAGATTCCGTATTTATCTCACATCATGACATAATCAAGTAGTTGGGACAGTTCTAAAGCCAACCAGTTATGGAACTCTTTTGAAGTTGATTGATTGATTATCGGTTATGGAGCGGACGCAAGATGCTCCATAATTTCCTTCCTGTTAGAAGGGTTCCTTTTGAAGATCTGCAAGTTATCGTCTCTGCTATCAATTTGCTTTTATGATCATGGTAAATTTGCCATCATGGTTTCGTTAATTGCCCCTCCATTGGGATGGGGACCATGGGGTAATATTGAAAGCATTGTACATATGTATTCAATCTTGCTTTTCACGAACTAACTATCAATTTTTTATTTAACAGGTCTATTTGTTTTAGGAGTTGAAAATGGTTAAAGAAGACCGTAATGATGTTCCAAAGCATCCTTGTAATGGATGGATATATTTCTTGTATGTCTTCTTGAGACTTTGAGTATCTTTTAATGGCCACAAGTTACGATATTCAATTTGATGTGCAATATTTTTTTGTAGTCAAGAACAGTCGAAGATGACTAAGAAGAGTTCATTAAAACGAATGGTAACTACAATTTTTTCTATAGTTAATTGTGTTTACCCACATGTGGATTGTCAATGTATCTAATTAGGATTTGCATTCTTTCAATAATTTTAGTCAATGAGCGAAATTCGTGCAAAGTGGAAAGTTTTAGGAGACAAAGCTAAACAAAAGTACATTGAAAAGGCTAAGCTAAGTTCTGAAGCGTACAAAGAGCAAAAGGTTAAGGTTGATCCTCAAGAAGATTCAAAGGTGCTAATATTCTGTTTTTTAGCACTTATGTTTATGCATATTCTTTCCACTTTTACTTTATTGTGAATTTGATTAGAATTGTTGATGTTGTGTTTAGGAAACCTTTGCTACAAGAACTCAACTTAAGACGGCATATGATATTATACGCAATCTTGAACCGCAACAAGTGGAGAGTGTAAAGGCAATGGGATTTGGGGACTTTTGCGTTTGAAATGTACTAGACTAGATAGAAAACTTTGTGAGCAGTTGGTTAGTAAATTTGATCCCGTATCACTTTGTTTATATGTGCATGGTAAGAGCCCCATAATTACTCCATTAGATATGCACCACATACTGGGATTGTCATGTGAAGGTAAAAGGGTTATCCTTAAAAGAAACCTTTCTGAAATACTTCCCTTGTGTAAGACACATTGTGTGGGTGCTCAAAGTTCAATTCCGTTGCGTCATTTGGAAAACTATGTAAGGAACACGAAAGACAATGATGATAATTTCAAGGTTGCATTTATATTGTTCATTATGGGGGCTATTCTATATCCAACGTTGGAATTGGGAGTCAATCGACGTTTTCTACATGCAGTAAAGGACGTGTCTTCTATTAGTGAATTAAATTGGAGCCAATTTGTGCTTTACTTTTTAGCCAAAGGCATACAAAAATATCAGGATGGACGAAAAGTGATCCGTGGCTGTGTACTATTTCTAATGGCACATCTCCTAACTTTATTTTTTACATCAAAGTAGTTGCTTAATTATAGAATTTATTATGTATCGTTTTTTTCCTCTACAGTTGTTCTATTTTGAACATTGCATGCCGGCCAAAGATTTCATTTCCCCTTGTGCATGTCGGCCTTCACCTCGTCTTGTAGAATGGGGAGATGAAGAGATTAGGGACAGGATACGCTGGCTTGATCAAGGCAGTTCTCGAAAGGTAATCTTAGTATTTTTTTATCAATTAGTTTTGTTTCACATTTTTAAGCGTCTATTTACGTAGTAAATGTTAAATATATTTAATAGCTCAGAATCATAGCGTCTATTTATCCATAATAGCTCAAAATCCTTGTCGAGGATGGAGTTGGTAAGAAAGGGAGAGCCGTAGATCAAGGAAAGGAGATTGGCCAAAATATACCGATGGAGAGATTTGAAGGGATTGAAGAATTAAATGGTATTTTAAAGAAACTGATGAATATAATGGAAACAATGGATGTAAGGGGAAAGAAAACTAATGAGAATTCATTGGCGGCTAAAGTAAGCATGGACATGAAAGGCACTCCTTCACCCGTTGTCAATGAGAAAAGAGGCAAGAAAGAGCTTTCATTTGATAGTTCGACATCTCCTTTGACTAATAAGGAAAAGGAAAACGACAGGAAAGATCAATCTTCGGGTCATTTGACATCTCCTTTGAAGGCAAACCAGGAAGAAAATACTAAAAAGCCATCATTGAGTCATTTGACATCTCCTTTGAAGACAAACAAAGAATAAGACATGAAGGAGCCTAAAATTAAGCCTTCCTCAAAGAGATCAAGAAAGATGGCCACTAATATTGGTGATAACATGTCTTCAACGGCTCCTCCAACTATTGGCATGAACAAGAGGCAAAAGAAATGCCAACAAGAAATACCTAGGACTAGGTTGAAGGGATCTCAACCCGTGAAGAAAAATGCCAATGAGGTAACACAAAGTATTTAAGTATTATAAGCTTAATTCTTATAGAACTTTTTAATTTATGTGTCTTCATTAGCATACGTGTTTTTTTATTTGTAGAAGCCTATTATGGAATGCCAACAAAAAATGGCAAGGACTTGGTTGAATGAATCTCAACCTGTGAAGAAACATGCCAACGAGGTACACACAAACTATTTAAGTATCATAAGCTTAATTCTTATAGAACTTTCTAATTTGTGTGTCTTCATTAACATACGTGTTTGTTTATTTGTAGAAGCCTACTATGGGGATAGTACGAGAGTTGATCCTAAGATTTGTCTTTGACACAATGTTATCTGTAAGGTAAAAATTCATTACAAGCTATACATAAATTATGATGTTCTATTTGTAAATTGATAACTTTGCAACTTTGGCATAATATAGAGAACAACTTTGCAACCTTGGAATAAGCTATGCAACTCGCTCAGATTTTATGTCATTATGGAAGAATGGGTGGGTTGTGGGTGAGATGAGTATTATAATTTTTTGGGCCTATTGTAATAGACTACATGAATGCTATAACTAATTAAGGGCTATATTTTTTAGATCATAAATGCAGTTGCTTTGTGGAAAACTTTAATACAAAGTAAGAGAGACCCAGATGCATTATGGCCATCATGGTACTTGCCCACTTATCTAGCGGTATGTATTCATAATGCATTAGAAGTTTGAACGATAGTATGTGGCTATAGCAATGTGTAAGTGCTCCTTTATGTTTGTTTGTAGAGTTATGCTCTCAATGGTGGTATTAATTCCCGCACTTGGGTAAAGTATTATGGTGGATCTAGTCGATACACAGGGATACTCAAATCGATGGAACGGGTGTACATCCCAATCAATGATAACAACATTCATTGGTTCATGTGTGTTGTAAACTTCAAACATGCAACTGTATATGTACTTGATTCATTACCTTCTTTGAGCAAACCCAAAGTAGAAAACGAAAAGGTCCTGCGTGTGCTTGAATATTTGGATGATGTAATTCAACACTTGGGGAATAATGGATGTATCATGAAAGCTCATAAGCTACCAATTAAAAGACTGAAATGGCTTCCAGTTCAAGAACCAGGCAGCGATGATTGTGGTGTGCACACTGCCAAGTACTTTGATTTGGAGCAATTTAATGAGGAAGAAGCTGTTAAGGTATAAAATTAGTCTTTTTATTCATCATGCAGTTACAATTCATTTGGATCACTCATTATTTCTAACATTTGGTTATTTTGTTAAATGTAGTTGAGATTCAATTCTGAAGAGGGTAGGAACAACTTGATTTAGACTTGATCCTTTGTGGCGAGAACATAATCAGGAATGAAGTCATCCGAAAGGCTCAAGAAAAATACCGCAACACTAGAAGGATAATATGATACCAATTGTAGTTTTTTTACGATAATGTAGTTAAAATTCAGTTATGGAGACTAACAATGATCTGGCAAATGCTGCCTTTTTGTGAACATGATGATATGGCAAAATTCAATCATGTTGTAAACTTGATGAATGTGATGCGCCTTTGTGGCTTTTGTTGTAAACTTGATATGGCAAATACTGCCTTCTTTGGCTTCTTTTATTTTACTGCTTCTCAGTTTTCTGCTGCTGTTGTCTGATCAAATGGCCAGCTGTAATGGTGATCTGTTCTGTTATGAGACTATTCTGGACAGTTTGTTGTTTCTGCTGCTATTTTTTCTGCTGATACTTTGGGTAATCTGTTGGATAACTGTTTTGCTATGGAACTACTGCTGCTGTCCAGGTGTTGTGCTGTTGGCTGCTATGCTCTTAAGGCTGCCTTCTGTTCTGTTATGACTGATGTTTGCTATTGAACTGCTGCTTGCTGCTTTGTATAAGCTTTGGTTTAAGCTATGTATTCGATTATGTTTGGTACCCATGTCACTTTTGTACCAGATTGTTTGGTGTGTCGTGAACAGATTGTTATGCTCTTAAAAATCGTACTTATCAAAATCTGGGCATGCTTATCATTTTCACTGCATTACTTACCATTTATACAGGGTGTGCTTACTAAAATCTGGAAATTCTTACCATTTCAATTTCAATAACCGTTCTTACAAAAATCTGGGCATGCTTATCATTTTCAGACCATTACTTACCATTTCTACAGGGTGTGCTTACTAAAATCTGAAAATTCTTATCATTTCAATTTCAATAACCGTACTAACAAAAATCTAAGCATGCTTCTCATTTTCAGAGCATTACTTACCATTTATAAAGGGTGTGCTTACGAAAATCTAAAAATTCTTACCATTTCAATTTCAATAACCGTACTTACAAAAATCTGGGTGTGCTTATCATTTTCAGACCATTACTTACCATTTATACAGAGTGTTCTTACTAAAATCTAAAAATTCTTACCATTTCAATTTCAATAATCGTACTTACAAAAATCTGGGCGTGCTTCAAATTTTTAGAGCATTATTTACCATTTATACAGGGTGTGCTTAGTAAAATCTAGGGATTCTTACCAACTCAATAACTTACAGAAATCTGGACATTTTTCCCATTGTCAAAGCAATACTTACCATGTAGGCAGGGTATGCTTACTAAAATTTGGGCATTGTTACTATTTAAATAATCGTACTCACTGCCTTACATAACTACAGATAAGTTCTTATCCAGATCATTGCCTTAATTTTACTAAATTAAAATATTACAATAAACTTCTTGTCCCTACTCAATGCCTTACTACAAATAAACGTTACATTTATCCTTCACAAATCTCGTCCGAAATCATCTTCCCATCCTCCAATGTTGCTGCCATGGAATTGAGCTTCCACACTCTCGGAATTTCTTGACCAGTTAGCAGTCTATAAAATTCAAGTTTGAATATTAGTAAATGGACAAATAAATAATAGTCTATCAACTAACTAGATAATAAGAGGCTTACCAAATTAGGGTTGACACTAGATTCACAACCATTGGTTGTGTAATCAGTGTGAATAAACGATGGGTGATATATCGATGAGTCTCGCCCGGTAAATGATTGTTGGTGAATAACGCTCACATCTGATTCATATGTGTCTTCATCCTCATTCATGTTTCCCACATTGTCTCCATGCACTAATTTGGGGCATTTGGTTCTAATGTGACCAGGTTCTCTACAATTGCCACATTTTCTTATTTTCGGGATGAAGTCCTTGGCCAAATTATGGGTCCCTTTACCTTTGATAATGACTGGGTCGCCAACACCAAAATGCATAGATGTCCCCTCAACATTGTCGTTTTGTCTCATATTTCTTTTCTCCTCCTCAACATGTAACACATAGAGCTCCCTCATTCTGGATGTTAACTTGGTGATTTCTTCTTTGGTCTCATTATATCCCTTCGTTATGTGCGAAGCATAATAACACATTTCGACACATGCGCTTGACAATGCCCCAAACCTTGTCGTTTGCGTGACCCATTCTGGCATTGGTGTGCTGCCATGTAGGGGGAAGAATTTCACCGTTTTTGTCCACCTTTGTAAGATCAAACAAGAGGGAATTTCTCTCATATGCTCCATTTTCATTACTGAGATCATATGCTGACATAGAAATCCAATTGACTCAAGCACAAGCATTTCATGATGCCATCATTTGGCTGATAGTTGACACTCCACATGGCGTCCGGCTGTTGGTATCGAGATAAGTAGTAAACCCGAAAATCTTCAAACTCAACTTTATCCACCTTAAACAATGATTGCTCTTTCTTAATTTCTTTGAGAAACTTGTTAAATATGCCCCGAGTATATGTATCAGTCGCATGTTTTTCAATTCGTTTCATGCATGTAGAAAGAACCGGAGTACTATTCACACTTTCAACTTGTCCCTTAGCCTCATTATGACGAAGTTTTGCAAGAGCCCTATCAAATGCTTGTACGAATTCAAAAAGCTTGAGACGTAGTTTTAAGTATCGATTCATGTATGCATTCATTCTCTCAACACGTTGTGTGCTTTTTGCACCCGCAAAAAAAATACCTCGTAGGTATGCCTCTGCCCATAAGGTCTTCTTTTTATTAACATCTACCGCCCACTGGCTTTGGTGAAGGCTATAGTCATCCAAAAGATTCTTCCATGCAACTTCAAACTCTTCTTCAGTTGACAATGACATGCATTTCTCAAAGTCAGCTAAGAATTCGGGAACATGGACATTACTGACAGCATTTTTTTTAAGATGTCATTTGCATAAACGATGATTAACATTAGGTAACACAGTTTTTATTGCTCTCCGCATAGCCTTATCCCCATCGGTCATCACGGACACAGGCTTCTTGTGGTCCATGGAATCAAGAAATCTTTCCCAACACCCATGTATAAGCCTCAACAGTTTCAGTAGTCAACAATGCACAACCAAAAATTGCTGTTTGAAAGTGACTATTAACTCCAGCTAGTATCACCAATGGCTTCCGATACGCATTCGACCGATAAGTCGCATCAAATATTAGCACATCTCCAAAACACATATAATCTGTCCTACATGTTACATCTCTCCAAAACAGATTATTTAACCGATTTTGCTCATCCACGTCATATTTATAATAGAATAAAGGGTCATTTTCAACTTTCGCACACAAGTAGGCTAAGGCACATTCTGCACCACCGTCTGCAACCTCTATATTGCGCTGAGTTGTAAATGATTGTAAAGATCTTTTTGCGTGTATCCGACAAACTCATATCCATCGGATTGTTGTGCCGCAAAAACCATTATGTGACTTGTTTTAATACCAACTTTATGCATAGTATTGGCCGAGGCTTTATCAGAACTACTAACCTTCCGGGGAGAGCGAAGAAAAGGGATACCACGAGGCCCTATCAAGGGATGGTTGTGGAAGCTCACAAAGTTACTAACCAAGTACTTGCCAGAACTTCTCTCCAATGTGACACTAAATACAGCAGGACATCCAACTCTTGTAAGTGCCTGCGGCCCTCTTATTCGATCTTCTCTCTCCAAGTGTTTAGTGTCTCTATATCATTCTTTTGAGCATACCCACTTTCTTGACTTCACGATACCAACATTGTCCTTATGCATATTATAGTTCTGAATATTAAAACCGTTCACTTTGGCATATGCATTATAGAATGTTTCTCCATCCTCATGCATGTCAAATGTCATTTGATAAATTTCTTCTTCCGTTAATTCATCCAACCGTTTTTCGTCACTTTCGCCATCATTGCTAGAGTCGTCACAAATGTCAATCACTACATTCTTTCCATTCCCCTGAACATTGTCATCCATCTCTTAAAATCTGATCCAGACAAATAGGTCCACAATTAATGGTAAAAACTAACACAGATATGTTACCAACAAATACTATATTACCTATGAAGATTACCTACCATTTCCATAATCATACTTACCACAAAAAAGGAGTTTTTTACTAAATTCTGGACTTGCTTACCACGAATACAAAGAACTTATTTTCCTAATACTTCTTAAATACTGTTTCATCTGTAATAAAAATACCATAAAAAGAGGTATAAAAGGCATAGGCAATGGTAAGTATAACCATAAAAAACGTAAAAACCTGTGAAGTTTTAGATTATTGTGAAACACTTATTCGAGATTTTTCAACTTATGATCTTTTGGTAAGTTGGTATGAGATAATCATCACAACTACATTCAGTTTGTTCTTCAAAAAAACTTACTTGGTGAGCTTCTTCAACTTCTTATAGAGGTTCTTCTTAAATCTTCATTTTTTATTTTGGACAAGAAGAGAGATGAATGGGAGCTAGGTGAGTTAGAGTAGATAAGTTTGCTGGGAGATCGAGGAGTTAGAGTGGATAAGTTTGCAGGGTTTAAGGTAGGTATGGAGAAACCTAGAACCATTAATGTCATAATTTGTGGTAGGTAAACAAGGCAATTGGCAAAACGTGATCAGTTTGTGTGGTAAAAATGGTTTAAGCATATAGTCATTTTTTCCTTATTTCATGGTAAGTATTGTCAACCATGTAGTAAGTATTATCAATGAATATTAGTCCATCGTAAAAATTCAGTTTTTGTGGTATCTCTAGCCTTGTACTTTGGTAAGTAAGTTTTTTTTCTATAGTAAGTATAACATTAATGACGTGTAGGTATACATTTATGTACATCATCATTAATGTCATATTACCTACCACATTAAATTTTATTTGGATCTATTTTATTACTTTTATGATAAATCAAATAAATGAGATATTTCAATTTACTGGTTCACTAGTGGTTACTCCTACATTAGCTAAGTGATCAATGTTAACCTCAAAAACCGTTACTCATTCATTTGCTAAGTGGTCAATGTTAACCATCAAACAACCATTTTTGAAATTTGCTAATTGTGTAACTTGAAGGATTGAAATAGATAAGTCTGTCGTTGAGCAATTAAACAAATTAGTCAACTTACTTTAGCCAATTATATTAATTTTTACTAATCACTATCAATCAACATCATTGTTAACTACTATATCTGCCAATTATAATCTTAATCGATTCAAATCGTTTGATCAATTGACTGAACATAAAACCAGATCAATTAATTACAAATGAATCAATATTCGTTGATTGATTGCTGCAAAGTATATTAGTATCAACATTATTAGTTGTTAGATTTGCAAAATATATCATATTGATCACTATAAACTATATTAATGAAATTGAATAGCCTAATTTCATTAAATACTACCATAAATTTAATTAAGAATCCTACAAAATTATTCAATAGCTATTAAACAAAATATATTTATTGTTCAATTTTATTGTAACAATCAACTTGTAGCATTATTTTATAATATATATTCATTAAATTTGTAAAATATCAAATTATTAAATAAATATATTATTTTTTTCATAATATTTAAAACTAAGTTACTTAAATATATCTACAATAAATGACTATTTGAAAATTAATTAATTAAATACATTTATAATGTCCTTCGGAAATTATGAAAAATATTTTTCAATTTTTTTTTAGATAATTCTTCTAATTGTATTTTTATAACCAAGTAAAATTTTAAATTAGATTTATAAATGAACACCTGTGTTTAGATAATTCTTCTAATATATAAATCCTTAAAATCTTCAAATTTTCCCGCCAAAAAAAAAGTTACTCCTTTTTTTTTTTTTAACTTCATTGGTAACGTGTTACCTGACCAACCGGTTGTAGTAAGTATGCCTATTTGTATGGTAAGTTTTATCTTACACAATGGTAAGTGTTCTCTTATCAATAGTAAGTATTTCTTGTTTTTGTGGTAAGTAATCTTTCGTTTTTTTGGTCAAAACCACCTTGTTTTTACCAAAACCATTATACTTTTAGTTTTTGGTTTTCATCCAAGAACTGTGATTTATCTCTTTTCAATCCAAAAGCTATAATTCATTGGGAGTATGGTGCTCCCATACCACTTGGGAGCACCACAGAAGTTTTACTTACTTGGGCTAGGTTATTGTTCTTCAAGGTAAAGAAGAGAGAGAATGCCTCCCATTCGCGGCGGTGATGGCGATCGGAGTGGGTCCGGACGCCGAAGGCAGGCTGAGGAAGCGATATTCGTCGGAATTGAGTGGGTCTTGTTCGGATTCAGAAAGCAAAGGGAAGATAGAGGAGGTCATGGAGGATGATGATTATCATGATATCCCCTTATGTCTGTCATCAAATGAGGAGGAGAACGGCGGTTACCGCAAAATGACCAAAGCCGAGATTCAGATGTACAATAAACAGGTCCTGGAGATCGGGGTATGTATGTTTGTTAATGTATCTATCTATAGAATTCCATTCCATTCGCCTACTTACTTAGGGGCCGTTTGGCTTAATAAGCCATTTAGTTTATTTTTTTTGTCTTTATACAATTTTTTTTTGTATTTGTTAGTTTTTTTTTAATTTTTGGAAGATTATTGCTTCTTCGTGACGCGAAAAATCTAAAAAGTAAAAAATTAAGATCAAAATCCAAATTTTTTTAAAAAAAGATGAAAAATTTTGTTTATTTTTGTCTTTATTAAAAAAATAGGTTTTTGATATTAATTTTTTACTTTTTAGATTCCTTTCGTCATGGCGAAATAATAATCCCCAAAAAAATTAACGGAAAACAAATAAATACAAAAAAAATTTGAATAAGAACAAAAAATAAGCTACTTGACTGATTTAGCCGAACGGCTCCTTACTTGTACTTATTAGTGACAGTAATACTAGGGAAACTGATTTTGGCACTCCATTTTTTATGTTAATCATGTGAGAAAACAAAGCTAAAATGGAGTATTATTGACTAAAAGTGGAGTGTCAAAATCACCTCTCTAATACTAATAAACAATTGCTTTCTTGAATATCTATCTATCTGATGAATTACATATTTAAAAACGTTACTCCCGCTGTGTTATTGAGCATCTCCGCTGGTTTGTGATGCTTCTTTGGCAATGAATTTGAAACAAACCAACCCCCCCCCCCCCCCCCCCCCCCCCCAACAAAGTGGAGAGGAGAGGCCCTTAAACACATTTTTTAGTCCTCCAAACTTTACTATTCGGGATGTACAGGGGTTTGATGTCTATGTTCCCCCCGGTGTGATCAGCTGTGGTTTAATTTACCCCCAGCCGAACTTTGACAAGTGTCCCCAGTTGTTTAACGAGGTCAAACATTGCTCGAGGAAGGCCATTAAAGTCTATAACCAAAAACATGTACGCTTGTCTTTCTGTGTTTTTTTTTCCCTCCCTTCCATCGCTGCCTGTTTGTTACGTCCTCTAACATGTACGCTTGTCTTTCTGTGTTTAAAAGGGTCCACTATGCCTCTCCCTAGTCAGCAATTGCCTAGATGAGTTGGTATGTGAAATTACCCTCTTGCCCTCCTTCAAAGTTAGGCTCTACAATGTTTGATGGTTATAGGCATCATATTACCTTTGAGGCCAAGGCTAAGGGTGCTGCTCCTATGTGCTTCCAAGCTGAAGTTCACGCGGGATTCGCTAAGGATGACATAAATGTTATCATGTGCTGTCCTAAACCAAAACCTTGATTAACCACAGGTACATTTTCTTCTGAACTAAATGTTTCATTTTTCATTATGTTTCATTAAATAGATTTAATGCCAGTTGATTGAATTACTTAATCCTGAGATATTCTGTTTGTACCGATGCTTCTTTTCTTGATTTAATACCAGTTGATTGAATTACTTAATCCTGATTGAACTTTCCACGGGGAAGTTGGTGAGAACTCCACTGGAATTACAGAGGAAATAGAGAAGTGCAAAGACAATGCTCTTGAGAAAAAGAAAAATCTAGAGGAATAGAAGGAAAATTTTCAGAAAGCCGCATTCACTGTCTTAGACACAGAGTTTTCAGAGGCAAAAGCGCAAGGCGAGGCGCTTGACCCCCCATGGGGCGAGGCGTACGCCCCGAGGCATTGAGGCGTAAGCCTTTTGATTTTTGGTTTTTTAAATAATTAAATTAATAAAATAACTTAAAAATACAAAAAAAATGCGCATTTCATAAAAGATGGATTAATACAAAAAGATAGCATAAAGTAGATTATCAGTTAATAACTAATTGAGAAACCCTATAACATCACTTTATTAGTTATTAATTTTTTATCTTATTAACTTATCACTTTATTTGTTATTAACAGAGCACAACTCAGTGGCGGCTCCAGGATTTTGTGATAGGGTGTTCAGAAATTACCTTAATTCTAGTAGCTGATATATTAACTAATAATATATGTACACATTCTCATATAATTGTAGAAATAGGACGGTAAAAAAACATAACTTCTATTCTAAAAAAATTAAGTACGAGGCGAAATGAGAACTTAAAAATATATACTATTCTTTTTAACAAAAAATTAATTTTTTTGAAAGTTGTATTTTGTAGTAGAAAGTGTTTTGAGAACGGAGGGGGTAAAATTTTACAGTTGTTCTAAATGAGTTTTCATATTTTGTGCCAAAGTATTAATCTACTAAAACCCGTGTCAAAGAAATTGTAGCGATTACGTTAAGGTGACCTTCTCGAAAATATGTTCTGTAAGATGACATGATGAGATTTTCTATTGTAGTCTTAAATTCGAAAGAATATTATACAAGTTAATAGGATTTACAATGTAGTTGAATTTTTTTAAAACTTTGTCCGTAATTTTATAAGCTAACAAGACCCAAAAAAAAAAAAGAAAGTTATTGTCTTGAATGCGAAATTAACACATTTAGATCATTGACAATAAAGATGGAGAGAGAAAGGAGAACACAATATTTACACCAATATATTCTTCTTTTCACTTTCTTTTTACAAGTTTTGATTATGAGCTTTATTTGATTTAATGTGTAAGATGTTCAAATATAAATTACCTGAATTGATGAGCTGTAAATTGGGTTGTGATGGAGTAGTGTTCAATTAGTTTTGGGTTAGATGTTCAATTCTTTTTGGATTAGGTGTTCAAGACTTTTAGAATTGGGTATTCATTGATATTTACGTTGGGTGTTCAAAGAAAGACTAACCCATAATTTTTATATGTACTCTAAGCAAAAAAAATTTGTTCGGGTGTTCAGTTGACTATGGAAGCTGCAAAATGGAGCCGCCTTTGGCACAACTGTTTAATGGAAAACAGAGCACGACTGTAGATGATGATTGAATTTAATGAGATAGCGAGGTTGGGGGGGTTTGGGGGTAAGGAAGGCAGTGTTCTAAATGGCGGCCGCCGAGGCCGCGTAGGCGCTTGAAGGTACCCTGCCGCCACGCCAATACCTCTCGGCGATTGATTTGGCGCCCAGGGAGGTTTGGCGGTGTTTGGCAGCCGCCTTGGCGGCCATGGCGGTCTCGGCGATTTGGCGCCCAGGGAGGTTTGGCGGTGTTTGGCGGTCGCCTAGGCGGCCTTAGCGGGCCTTGGCGGGGCTTGGCGGCATCACCGACGTCTTTGGATGCCTTTGGCAACCTAAAATGTATAGTATTAAACTAATGTAGATCAAGTTTTAGAAGGGTACGGAGGAGAAGAGTTAAAGAAAGGAGATGAACTTTTAACTTGGCATTAGGGATCACTGATCTCGTTTATTTCTACTTATTGTCTTATTCAACTTATTTGCTAGTTGCTACTACTTAATTTCATTTGGGTTTGTACATTAAACTTTGCATTATGGTTATGTAGAACTTTGAACTTGTATTATGGATACATAGAATATAGTTTGATTGGATAATGGTTTGTTTAAAAAAAAAAAAAAAATGCTGAATTGCTTGGCGGCTTGGAGGTGGGTCTCCGACCTACTAGCGCTAAGCACCATTTAGAACATTGAAGGCGGGGTTGAATTACGTTAGGAAAATTTATCTCCTTAGGCTTACGCCTCACCAATCAGGGTGTAAAAGGCGACAGAGGCGTATGCCTCGGTGAGCCAAGGTTATTAGGCCACTGTCTTAGACATGCTCAACAAAAAGGATATCAATTAGAAACCGTAATATCCTCGACCACTGTCCTTTGCTAGCATTAGGTGAGTAGATATAATACATCGATGACATTGTTAGGAGTTCTGCACACAAATGTCCTTAATTGTGGCACTGGATTGCTTGTCTCATAAATGTTTACCACATTCTCTACTACTCATGTGTATCATAGATTAATGCTGATCAAAGAAATTGGTTTTCTTCATTGTTGCTATGCACTCAAGTTTTTTCTTTTAGTTCTCAAAAGATAAATAAGTGGTCGTTCTCTCTTAGAGCTCTCAATTCCTCCACCTGAGAGCCATCGGCCACGAGAATTGTGCATCCTCTTTTGCCAAACTTCTTTTCTGCGTAAAAAACAAGGTAAAGTTGTTTAGTGTTTTTGTTCCTCCACCTTCTAATACTTGATCACTTTAACCAATTACTGTATGGATGCTGCTTGTTCTCAAGTTAAACACAAAATCAGATTAGTATTTTTTGCTATCAGTTCAATGAGTATATTTCACATAAGAGTTGCTTACCTGCTAAACTCAGAAGGTCTTCCACTGAGTCAGGAAGATGGATAAGTTTTCCCATTTTACCACCATCATTTGTTTTATCATCCGGGCGATGCCCGTGTATTATGACCCTCACGGGAAGTATGTCTGATGATGGCGCAGAAGTTGGCGATGTTCCTGCAAAATAATCGCATGAGTTTTCCCACATGAAATCGGCAAGTTACTTTAGCTTTTGCAGAATTTGTATCTCCGACTTGACTAATCCTTTTGGCGTTGACTTAAAACTGTGCATGGCTGTTAAACGTAGATTTATTCGGAAGTTAACGAAAACTTGAATAACTCCATCCCATTTAAAACGCATTGCAAGCATACAAACATATTGCAGACAGGAAGGAAGTTTTTTACAGTCAGGCTTGAGCTTACTAACCTTCTACATTTTCCTCTCCACTATTATTTGGTGCTTCATGATACTCTGCCCCCTCATTTGGTGCTATATTCTGCAGGAAAAACCATTACAAATGCCACTAGTTGTGGTTATAACTGGGAATGTCAATGCTTGGATCTCTGTCAAAGGGGCAGGTTTATGCTATTGCGAATGGAAACTACCTGAAGTTAAATGATCCCTTGGATTTCTTGGTTCATCCCTTAAAACAAAATTTTAACCAACATCGAGAAAAGATGCGGTAATTAAGGGATCAAATCTTTTTGCAATTTTGTTTTGCAGACTTCATTCGTTGTACTTTTGGGAAAGCTGTGGTTATACGGTACTTTTGGCTTACACAAGATTTTGTAGTTTTGGGAAACCTGTTAGTTACCATCGCAATCATGCATGATTTGGTTCTTAACAAAGAGGGAAAGCTTGCTCTTTTTGTCATGTTTAGCAATCTTTTGGCTAACAATGAAAGAAAAAAATTAGCCTAGTTGTTAAATTTACTACGTACGTAGACTTATTATTATAGGTGACTGTCCCTAGTGGTGGGTTTAGAGGCAGTTCTGTTGCTACCAACTTCTTTATTTGTAGTCTATTCTGTAGTGGTAAACAACAAAAAGTGCCACTCCAGGGCCAACCTCCGCTGTCACAACAGGCTCCTAGTGTCGGTTTGCCTCGGCAGAGAGTCCTTGAGCCTGTTAGCTTGGTGTGCTTTTCGTAGTAGGTTGTGTCTTAGATTTTGTAGTTTTTGTTCATTCTTGTATATTGTAATGAAATCTTTCGCCTTTGGGTGTTTTGAAATGAAATGAAATGCTTGACTGTTGAAAAAAACAACAAAAAGTGCAATCCATCATGTGTTGAATTTGACTTAGGTGACCTTTAGGCTAGTATTTGGCTTGTTCAGCTCCATTATGAATTTTAAAAACATTGCGACAACAAAAGCTACTACCTTGAAGTGCTATGCTCACTGTCACTGATAATCCTTTTTGAATTCTAAAACTATTGCAACAATAGAAGATTCTCAGCTGAACACTAGGTCTTTCTTACTGATCATTTTATGGTGTATACAGAGCCAACCCCGAGGTAAGCCCCACAAGTCCATGGGATTGTGCAACCCCCTACCATGTGGCAACAAAAAAAAAAAATTTTACTTGTATGTCTTTTAATTTTGTATGCCTTAATAGTAAGTGGACAACGAAGTTCGGGGTCAGATTTGGGTAATCCAAACATCGGAGCCGGCAATGGGTGTATCTTGATTCTTGAACTACAAGAATCTAACTTGATGGAATGAATGTGCACGTTTCTTTCTTTCTTTACTGCTTTCATTTAGTGTACACATTTTAGGTTATTCTCAAATATATGAAATTGCCGGCATTTTTGAGCTGTTGATAGTCACTTTAGTTGAAGGCATGGGTAGACTTACCCTCTGCTGTATTAGCTCATAGATTTGCTCTGCAATTCTAGATTAGGACGACGAATTACCTCTGTGTTGAAGTCATCTATCAACTCTGTTACGAAAGGTATTTCTTCAAGTATCTCTTTCTTTAAGCCTTTCAAATACTGAAGCAAGGAATGCAGGAAGAGTCGGTCAGCGCAAAAAAGTCCATTTGCATACGAAGCTAACTAGCATTTGTGCCCGTTCTATGCACATGGATAAAAATAAATAAATAAATCAGTCAACTTAATTTTTTCTATTTTCTCATATATCAACCGGGCACAATGCTAATAATAAATTAGTTCACAATGCTAATAATAAATTAGTTCGCAATTGTGAAAAATGCAAGATACACACAGAAAACAAACCGAAAGTCAAATGTGTGATTTTATAATAAAAACGAAAAATCTATGAGTACCGACCACACGGGGAGGGAAAACGTACCGACGGCCGCCGGCAGGCCGTCTCCGGCCACCGGACGGCCGATCCGAGCCGTTCAATAATTCTAAAAAAAAAAACCGAAGGGGCCGTCGCGAGAATCAATGCCATCCGAGGTGTGTAGGGTGCTTGATCAAAGCACCTTTTTTTCGTGTATATACACATATATACACGAAAAAAAGGTGCTTTGATCAAGCACCCTACACACCTCGGATGGCATTGATTCTCGCGACGGCCCCTTCGGTTTTTTTTTTAAGAATTATTGAACGGCTCGGATCGGCCGTCCGGTGGCCGGAGACGGCCCGCCGACTGCCGTCGGTACGTATTCCCTCCCCGTGGTCGGTACATATAGCAACACTCTAATAAAAAACACAAGTCCCCACTTTCCAAAATCTCTCTCTCCTCCTCCACCCCCCCCCCCCCCCAGAACCCACCCCCCCCCCCCCCCCCCCCCCCCCCCCCCCGGGTCTCTCAATTTCTAATAATAATAATAACAAAATTTGAGAATTTGGGGTTTGGAGCAAGGTTTGGATATTGTACTGCGTATTGGTATTGTCCAAACTCAGTATCCTACACCTTTAATTTTGTTCCGGATCAAATACCGGTTAGTACCAGCGACATGGGTCAGTACAGGTCAAAACGGGATGGTACGGACCACCATTACTAGAGAGTACCAAGACTAGTTTTATTTTATTTTCCTTCCAGTACCAGACAATTTTGGTTGTTACCGAACGATATCAGACAAATACCATACTAGGTTTGGGAGGCATTAACACATTTGTATAGAGTAGTTGATGAGATTATCCATAATAGCATTTGGTTTTCTGGCCAATGCCATGAGTCAATCAAATATGGTTCCCCTACCCCCATCAAATTCAAGTAAACCATTCTCCATCGAATGGCCCGAAAATTTTCTTTTAATGACAAGTTCGTGTATTGTTTCCTGAGTATTTTGGGAACCATATGGACAGCATTTTGGGAGAAGTCATAGACTTTCCGTTTAATAACAAACTTCTGGGATATGTCCTCATCACATTTATAGCTTATGGTAGGAGATATAGGTTTCGAAAAACTGTAAATGCTGTCAAAAGATTCCAGACCTGTATAAAGTTGTGGATAATTTTCTTCCCATCTGCATTATGTTGCAGTACCATTTGCTTGAAATGTTGATGGCTTATCCGGATCACCTGAGAAAGCCGCTTTGTTCTCACCGTAAAAGGCTGTGGGATATTGAGAATCACGCCTATTTCTCCTGCCATTTCTGCAGCCCCTAATTTTGACAAGAACTGGAAATCCAGTTTAAATGGTTAAGAATGTAGGAAAATTGGAGGCTCTTTGTTTAGTGATCTGATCTGTGCTTTCGAATAACTTCAGAATTTTTTTAGCACAATTCATAGGTTCTACCTTGGAGACTAGCAGCTCGAATATTACCTTATGCATGACTTGAGTTGAGGCAATACATTATGCTTGTAGCCAAGTCTACTTACTTCCGAATTTATGATTCTTCTTACACTGTTCACTTTCTCTAGTTCATTTCGTAACTTTTTGGTTTCAAGCACTATCTAATCATTTAGATTGAAGTTCTTGTTTATTCGTTTTTTCTGAACCAACGCAGGTTGTTTTTCGACCTGATAAAGACAGGAAGACATTTTATTTTGGCTATATAATCTTGAAGTCATTTCCACCTCGGTGTGTCATGTCACCTGTTTGAGACTTCTTTCAAACAGGTCTAGTATGATCGTCTAGCGATTTCCTTATTCTTTTGCAATAGCCAACATGTGTTCTTTCACGAGAGCAGTATTTATCCTACTAGACTGACACGTTGATTTTCCACTCGGTGATTCATTGCAGAAGTTCATTAACTAAGTTCTTATACTTGGTCAATTGTGCATCTTCCATTATTGTTTTCGTGTTCTAAAACTTGTGCATTTGGTTAAGCAGAAACTTGTCAAATAGACCTTCATGTCGCTGGAAAGAGGAAAAGCATACCTGCTCCATCCATTTTTGTTCACTAGGACTTGGTGATTTGTTGCCCAAGTTCATTAACTAAGTTCTTAGACTTGGTTAATTATGCATCTTCCGTTATAGTTTCCGTGTCTTTTTTAACACACTTACTCAGAAAAATGGAAACTTTATCAAACAGGTCTCTATTACACTGGGAAAAGGAAGCATACCTGCTCCGTTCCATTTTTGTATATCAGCACATCCTGCATTCGACGAGACGACTGTTAGATTTGCATCTCGTATTACTTATGATTACATGTGAAAGGAGAAGTACTATACCACTGCTCCGGATACCAGAACGTAGAAATCTGTTGGTATCTCATTCTGTAAAATAATATCGACTTTTGGTGGAAAAAACTCTGCTTTCATCTCAGACACCTGTGAGGGGAGAAGCCACAAGATACTGCTTATACAATAACATGGAAGAGATTTCCAGTACAAACCTATAAAGACAGAATAGCACCTTTTTTAATGGTTTCATTATGCTATTGTGTCAAATTGTGCTCAGCATGGTTACTCTAGCCTCCTATTCGTAATCCCCATCATCTTGAGTCGTGTATTGTAAATAAGTGCTAGAGCAGCTGGGAATGGCTCTCTCCCCTTTTTCTGAAACTTATGCGGATTTGACTTCACTGCTTGACCCCTCTTTCCTAATAGTCGTTTATTGCAGGAGAGAGTTTTGAAAAAAGGATCCCAAAGGAACATTTTCTTGGCTAGAATGGACACATACCTAATCACTGGTTTGCCCATATAGAAAGGAGGAGGCACATGGAAGTTGTGTTGCTTGGAACTTGGATTTGTGGAGGTCCTGGAGGGAAAAGGAACAGGAAGGGAAGGGATGGGAGAAATGTGGATATCCTTGACAACCTTTTCCCTCTCCTTGTTTTTTCCCTCCAAAATATCCCTCTTTAAATCCAAGATCCAAATGCTGCGCAAGTGTGAGATGCGTGTCTCACTACGTTGTAGTATCACTGTCCTATTATGGTTTGCATATGTAAGGTGTCGATATCTTTATTGCTAATGCCATTTAGTTTTTTTTCTCTGTTCTTGATCGTTTAATTACAGTGAGACTGGAACATGATACGTGACGTGAGGGAGAGGGAGAGGGAACGCAAAAAATGTGATTACCAGCTGGGTGATGAGGTCGTCAGAAACTCCTTTGAAGAGATAGGTAGTTTCCACAGTTTCATGGAAAAGATGCTGAGCTATACTTGATCTAATCGCCTTGGGTAAGTCTTCAAGCACTTCTTCCTGTTGTAATTCTGCTGTCTTAAACTTGAGTTGCATATGAGCCAGCATTTGCACTTTCAAACCATCTGGAAGCCGATTCTTGCTCGCATATCGTAATATCTCATTGATGGCGTCCCTCTGTGAACTCATTGTTAGATAATAGTCTATTCTAGTACTCCCTCCACCCCTCTTTATTGGTCCATTTTGGGGAATGCAACATTTTAAGGAGATACACTTTGCGAAGTGTAAATTTTCCACATTATCCTTCAACATTTCCAATCATTTAAGTGTTTTGAGATGTGATATCCACAAGAGAAGGGCAAAATAGTAATATCATCAAACTTTGGTCCTTCACTTTTCGATGTGGAGATTCTTTATGGGACATGCAAAAGTGAAAAAATTGTACAAAGAGGGACAGAGGAAGGTATACTTGTGAAAAGTTGACGATTCTGATCACTTTGATTCTCCCTCCAAAGAAAATTTCCATAGATTATGCCAAAATAACATGTAGCAGACTTACCCACAACCCCACAACCCCACAACCCAGCCCCCCTCCCGCCCCCCCCGCCACACCCCCCCCCCCCCCCATTAATAAAATAAAAAATGATGTAGCAGTATGAACAAAGATTCAACCAGTTACCAGAAGATAGCTGTACATTTATGGTTTAGTTGGAGATTCTGACTTCCTCTCATGACATTATAATAGCATTAAGGCTGTGTTTGGATCCTGTTTCATGGATGGAGTTGGGTCATGAAAACAAAAGAAAGGAACGCAACATTGGATATGGTTGAAAACTTATCTCGGACTTCTTGTTTTCGGTACACAAAGCACTCCTATAATCCAAGATCTAAATAGAACCCAAGTACTAGGCTAGTAGGTTTTATCAAAATTCATAGAACTTCAGTATTCACATTGCAAAAACTTGAACTAGTCCTAACCGTAGGAATTGGTCCAAATCAAAGATGGTTCTAGAGCTCTCAATGTTAGGAACATGGTGTTGTTCAGCTCAGCATTTCCTTGAATGAAACTGCAAAATGTCGATGCCATTTGTGTAGTCTTTGACAAGTGAAAACCAGGACAGTAGGGGATTATTTAAGCCGAAAAATCTTGGGTGGAAAATTGAAGTATAGTAGACAATTGTTCGGTTGATTCAACCGCGAATTAATTTTTTTTTGTTTCCGGTTGTTCACATTGGTCAAAGTTTATTTAGCCATAAGGCTCATATGTTCATGACAAGGACTGTAGAAGAATTTACCATAGCAAAGGTTCTGACTGCGCTGTGGACAACGAGATTCGTCATATTTCCGATCAGATATGCTGTTAGACCGATGTTGAATAACATGTAGAAGATATTGAAAACCTTCTCTCCTGTATTCTCTGCATGCAAGTCCCCGTATCCAACCGTTGTGAGGGTGACAATTGACCAATACATGGAATATGTGTATCCCATCCAGATGTTTTCGTGTTCAAAATCATGAACTTGAGCTCCAATCCATGTGTCATCGGATGTTTTATGATGGATGGCCATCCAGTAATAGAAACAACCAGCCGAGTGTACTGCGAATAGAGTCACCTGTGGAGAGTTAGAACAACGGGTTATGAAACAACCGACTCTGAATTTGATAGCGGACACTTGAGAGTTGAGAGTTTAACCGATTAACACTAGAAAAGTGGTAACTTGAAGAGACAGTTATGAGGAAATTAACTTGTACTTACACATATTAGCTTGCAATATCTTGTCCAGAAGTAGCTGAAGCGCGTGTCTTTCTCTAACCTGGATTAAACAATTTCTAACTAGATGAAATATGTTGTCTGAAGCTCATGTATCATCTTTATGTAATGTTTTTTGTTTGTTTGTGCATATGCATTTGTTATCTACTCTTCCATTGCATTATGGTTTTTTTTTTTCCATTTAGCTTGTGTTGAGTAATTGGGTCATGCATTTATGGAGGGATTCGCAGGACCGTGTAATGATAGCAATTCGTGAGACTAATATTTTTCCGTCTTTTCCCTCAGCGAATCCAAGATACACCTTAACGTGGAATTGTGACAGGGTTACCGCAAAGTCTCAGATCGTAGAACAAGAATACCCAGTGTACATTGATCTTGCGTTACTTGTTTTTGGGAGTGAAATAGATTTTTCATCCGCATCCTTCTTTGTTTGGTTGTGGGCTCTTATTTCCGTTCTTGTAGACTTTGAAACTTGATTATTTTAGTTATCTTTCAATTCTGAAATTCACAACTGAATCAATTAGCGTGACTGGTATTCCATTTTTAGTCTGGTTCTGCTGCATAATTGTCAAGATACAAGAATGCACATGACATTGGACGGTATGACATCGGACGGTATTAACTGCAGGTATATGGGTTTTTTGAATTCTAAACTCAAGGGAGAAGGTATACAGATGTTTTTCAATTTTTGGAGCTCAATGTATAGACATGCTAATTTAGATAATAATAATAATAAAAGAAAAATGTACCTTGTGAAGAGTTCACTAACACGTCGGAGTCGCCATAGCCGGAGCAAGTTGAGGAAGCCAAACGCTTTGCCTTTGTGCATTTTTCCGGTGAAGAGCACGTATATGGCCGGGAATGGCAGAGTTGAGGCTATGTCCATTGGGAACCATAGGTTTGTTACATACCTGGACAAGGAATCGAAAGTTTTTTCACAATAGATAAAGCATGATTGATATGATGACAATAGAGACTTAAGAGGTCCTATAGTGGAAAAAAATATAAGGAATCATTTTGTCGTCGGGCATCCTTTTGTCCTATAGGTTTGTTACCCATACACTTAGGCCGTGAACTAGCGAGATGGAAAGTGTTGTTCAGTAGTTCGTGCTTCTTTTCCCCTAAAAATGCATGTTCCCTGTGAAAAGACACTCAAAACCACAGTAAGTTTAGTTTGAGATTCCACCATTGCTATGGTTGGCACTGCATTTTGGGGGCCATCCTTGACCTTCCAATGATTCGGCCCATGTTCAGGTTCATGGAATTGGCCTCTCTAAATAACGTGAGAGTGAAATATACGTAGATCAACAATATAACATATACAGAAAGAGTACACAAAAAAGGACGAGATTTATATTCTGGATATAATCCGTATCATACCATAGTTTGAATCACCTTAGTACAACAGGCTAGGAAAATGAGGTCTGTGTGTTATTTTGGCTTGAAGAGCACAATTTTTGTATTTCCAACAGGTTAGCCAAATGGCTATAGGCATGTTACCTATTTGCATTTTGACAAGCTACAGATAGTCAGTCATTGAAGGCTACGTAAATTTTGTTAACCAATTAGAAAGTGTCACGTCATCAATTATCTCGCTGCACATATATTGATTTACTTTTTTTTGTGTAATTTCACTAGGCAAAATACATGGTAGTGTTGGAGTACACATACAAAAAATGATTAGATGAAAATTTGTACTCTCTATACTTTTACTAGAGTAATTATTCAAAAGTCCGGAAGAACCGCCACACGGTACTCTGGACCACTTTACAATCATACATTTTTATGGGGTCCATATACTTAGTGGTGGATCCTACAGAAATGTATGGTTGTAAAGTAATCCGGAGTACCACGTATACTCCCAAACTATTGTATAATTTCATATTTTAGTAAAATGATTTTACTGAGCTAAACTACAATCAATATTGGAGATACTCTCACACACGTTGTTTTGTTCGTAACAGTTTGGTAGGCTCATGAAGGGGTCATTTTTTGGCTAAAAAGTGGTTATTTCTCTCTCTCTCTCTCTCTCAAACACACACACAGAGCGAGAGGATCAGAGGACTGAAAGAGCAAATAAAGAAGTAAGAAGATACCGCATTGCTATTTTCTCATGGTTATCTACAAGGAGATAGGTTGATTTGTCCAAGTAAGCAACGAAGAAGGTCAGAACAATGTCGATCGCAAAGAAGGCATCCACAGCTAAATCAACCGGCAATAGCGACCCAGTCGCCACCTTCTTGAAGGCTAGCTCGAATGGAGATGACCATGCCGAGTACACCACAAGCACCACCAGAAATGTTTGCCACCACCTGCATAAAACGTATTCGTGTACATGTACGATTTTAACATACACATATTCGTGACGTTACAAATTTAGAGCTAGATACAAACATTGCTCAATCCGAGCATACTAGCCAGTGCAACGTTTGAGCAAAGAAAAATGCCTATGAATTGAAATTGCGTGGTGGGTGTTCACTTAGTACGTCGGGCCTACACATTTTACTGAATTTGAGCCACACGATGAGAATCTCGAGCATTCGTCTTGGTTTCAATTGGAATCCTAGCTAGAACTGCTCCCTTTGGGCAGAGTCTGCGTACCTAGCTATGTGGGATATTTGTTGTTCGGATTTGAATGTCTCCGTTATGCTTGTAATTTTGCTCAATCTTAACGACGTTTTCGTTTATTTTTCTTTCTCAGAAATGTTATTTATCCAATATTAAACTGTACACTCTAGGACTTATAAACAATTCCGAATTCAAGGACTGTCCTCATGCAAACTCCTGTAGGTGAGGAGCAAACTCAGCACAGTCCTATTTTAGTTTAGCTTCTTAGTGGAGTGTGGGATGAGTCGACCGTAGACTAGCAGAACATCCATGCTTTTGAAAAATTTGGAAAAAAGGGAATTTGGCTGAAATTGATGTTTCGATTAAGAACCCCGTAGTTGCTCATGTGGTTCGGGCGGATATCCAGACTTTGGGAGTATTCCTCAAGGTCTGGGTTCGATTTAACACCAAGTGAGTACCCTGCAGTAAGTAGGAGGCCAAGACACATGTGGGTGTAATCTTTTGGCAGAAAAAGATTTCACTCATTTTGAATCTCAAACTGTGTACTTCCGGAAAACATGTGATGATGTCCCATGCGATTTTATGATAACTTGGAAAGTTTCTTCTAATGAAAAACTGTGGCTGTGAACTAAATTTGGTTAACTGTACCAAAAACCATTTCCGTTTGCTTAGGGAAAAAAAAAAAAACATCTCCATTAGATGAGTTTTCAAGCAACCTTGGCACCTTGGTACAGACACCGACTGTCACGCGGGACCCACTCCGGATGTCTCAAGAATGATTTGAGCCGTTTAATAACTCAAAAAAAAAACAGAGTGGGCCCATGAAAAATCAACTTAATCCAATATGTGTAATAGGTACTCGATCCAATCTTTCAATTTTTCATTCAAATTACAAGATCCACCCGGATTTTTTTAAAAAAATTATTGAACAGCTCAGATCATCTCTGCGTGATTGTTAGTGCCTATAGGATTTCTGGTTTTCAAGGGCTAGTTGTCATTGCTATTAGGCTTTGTGTCTTAACATGAACTTGACTAATCAGGCCTTGACCACGAGCCAATTAACCTCTTGGATTAAAAGTAAGTAATTTTCCGTCGAGTATAATTTCTTTCTGGAAAAGGGGTTTCCACCACCGCCCATTGTAGGAGCAACAAAGCGTTCATTGCAGTAAGGAGAAATCCCACTACTTGTTGTTGAAGCCAGAATCTTGTAGAGTCCGCAAAGAAATGTATCCACGTAAAAATCAGCTTGATCGAACGTCAATAGCTGTATCAAAAATTGAATTTTGGTTTATAGAAGGGAAGTCCTAATTCTGTCACTAGTTTTATGTCACTAGTTTTTAAGTTAAACTATTAATGACCGTCTATTTTAGAAACCAAAATTTAATTTTTAATATAGTTATTGATGCCCGGTCAAGTTAAATTTTTACATGAGTATATTACTTTGCGGGCCCTACAAGATGAGCGGTTTAGATTACTATAATAATCACACATTGGAACCCACAATGAATGGCGGAACCATAGTGTTTCCACCTCGTCCGAAATAGAATTTAAATAGCTGTCTAAATGAACAATCACTTATCACGTCAAGGTTTGTTAACAAACGCTAGCTCTTAGGGTTCTCCTTTGAAGTTTCCTTAAATCTTTGGTATGGTATTTCTTTATTTTTCATAATTTTTTGTTTAGCTTTTTGTCGTAGTTTTTTGGATTAATTATCCGTCTCGACGAAAGGAATCAGAAAGATATAGAAATGTGGAACGAATTTAGAAAAGTTCATATAAAATGACACTGTAAAAAAAGTACAAATTGTTTGATACTCTTTTTCTTCTTTAGTGAACTTTTTTTGCTTTTGGTTATAATTTTTACTTTTTAAACTCCTTTCATTGAGATGGGTGATTAATCCAAAAAAATAAAACATGAATCTAACAAAATAAAAGATGTCGTTTTGCAAAATGGTTTAAGCTAGTAAAACCGATTTAGATTTGTTGGGTATAGGATAATTAACCATCATCTATAAAATGTGCGAATTTCACACCAATATTTGATAAGGGAGGATACTGAAACACCACGTGACAGTGCTGGTGAGAATTGCAGTGGCCATAAATTAACCATACTCTTAAGTAATTATTCAGTGGTCTTGGTCCTATTGGGGCACCTAATAATTTTCCTACTCTAATTTAATATATGGCCTAAAAGTCTTGGGCTGTGCACCGTCCATTTGGTTTAGGTAAGACTCAGACCCATAGGCCATAAGTAAACTAAATTGACATTTTACCATAGTTCAACTGGAGTAAACGAGTAAATATCCATTGTTTCTGGAGTATAACGTGGCATTATCCACGTTGTACTTCCAATCATTACGTAGCGACACATCACGCGTTAGAGACATTATCGATCATTCACTTTTTTTTGGTGGTTAGGAGACAAAGAGGGACCCTTATTGTGTTGTGGTAATTTTTTATTTGCGGAAAGTACTAAATGACGTTGCCACATGGTTCTCCGGGATTACCCATGATACTTTGCGGGAGTATACGGCTTGTTCCTTTTTCAAAAAGCAAATTTATAGTGGTTCGTTAAATGTTTGATTCTATGATTTTTGGACATGAAAAAAAAGTTATTGATAAATAAATTTTAAGCCTAGATTTATTGTAAGGATTGCGAAATGATATTTTACTCTAGCTGCATCACTAGGCGCATGAATTTCGAGATCTTTAATTAATGAATAGCTCGGAAAAAATAAATCCATCAAAGTAAGAAAAACAAAAACTAAAAATTTTCAGTTCTGTAGCACAAACAAAATTTTCAGTTTTTTGACCGTTCATTAAACTAACCAGAGAACCAAGTAAATGGCTTTCTAAAAAAAAAAAAACAACCGAGAGAAACAAGTATATTCTATTGGGCCCGCAGTGCCTCCGTGGATTTGATTATGCAATGTCACCCCCTACGACCGTTTTAAAAACAGACTAGCGGGTGTAATGTCAAATGTCATAAAAGACTCGTAGCCATCCATAACACCAATTGATTTTAGAAAAAAATGGTGAAAAAGCGGTCCGAAATTAATATTCCACATTCAATTAAAGACAACGAAAAATGCAAATAGAAATGGTAATACAAACGATTAAAGCTATACAAAAACCATAGTTTGTTATGAGCTCACAATAATACGCATTAACCTTTTTAAAATAAAAATGCAAACTGTGGCTGGCAGCCTGCAGGATCACATTGGACACACCTAACACCAAGAATGCACCAATCTGAGAAAATTTTGGGTACGGGGAGGGTATTGCCTTGTGGTACCCACCACTCCATCCGAGCCGTCTAATATAATTTTGGACGGCTCAAATTTGAGGGGGTGTTTTGAATATTTTGCACTTAAAATTTACCCCCTCAAATTTGAGCCGTCCAATACTTTTTACCCCCTCAAATCTGAGCCGTCCAAAAAAGTATTGGACGGCTTGGATGGGGTGGCGGGCACCACGTGGCAATACGCTCCCTGTACCCAAAATTTTCTCAATCTGTCTACACCCAAGACTCCGGAAAATTATTACTTGCTCTTCAAGTACCGCCACGTAGTGTTTTAAGTAGTTTTACCATCACACATTCACCATGAGGTCTCTGTATATTTTAATCCTAAATCCCTCGTGAATGTACAGTGGTAAAGGCCCTGAAGCAGCTGCACCACGTGATGGTGCTCTAAGAGCGCATAATAATCACGCAAGACTCGCGCCATTTTTAGCACCAGACTTTCCATTTTGTCAATTAGTTGGTTCTAGTAACTTACTTCAGTTATTTACCTTGAACTGCTGAACTATCGTTGTAATAGGACAAACTTTGAAATATAACTCATGCTGATCATATTTGTAAAAAGAGATCAAATATGCCTTACAAATATATACATACATACATCCATATCACTAATTAATAACCTTATTAGTCGATGAAATCGTAAAACCTTTTTTATCGAGATAAGCAGAAGAAAATCGGGACGAAAATAAAGGAATGAAGTAAGGGAGCAATAACCTCTGTGATTAAACAAAATAGAAAGAATTTGCTGTATAAAAATGATAAGATAGTGTTTAAAGGATTTTCATTTACTGGAAAAACGTTCAAGTTTTTGATATTCGTTTACAGATGGTTCTGCTCGAGATATTAACAGTTAATACTCAGACCAGTGATTTGGTCATATGACGGTTGCGTCGGAAAGTACTCGCCAATAAATAGGTGCATAATTAACGGAAAGTACTCGCCAATAAATAGGTGCATAATTAACGGCATCGGAGGTTCAAAATCTCGTTATGCAGAATATTTGTGTATGCGTCGGGGAGAAGAATATTTCGGGAAGGGAAGGAACAGGTACGTACCGGTATCTACGGTCGTATGGGGCGATGATATATTTCCTGAGGTGGAGAGAATTAGCATCATCCACAATGGTCCCGAAAGCCGGCAAAAGACTGCTGGAAACAGTTGCTAAGTTGTCTATATTATCACTTGATCTCCTTCTGTACAGCAAAGCCGGCACCGGCCGTGACCTATTTTCCGATGGCAAGGAAGTTGAAGCTGTCCTTCTTTCCGTCGACATCTTTGGCCTGACTAGTTGAGAGAGCTAGAGAGAGAGAGTGAGAGAGAGAGAGAGAGAGAGAGAGAGGTAATAGTTTAAGTTCACATAATTGTTTGGCGTTAATTAATAGAATACATGCATTATGAAGAAAGAGGTCAATTACACGCTCAATCCGTCCTAAAAAGATTGTTCGGTCCGTAAGATAATACTTAAAAAAATGACATTTTTATCAAAAAAAATTCAAACTTTGTTTGATAAATTAAAAGAACTCATTGATATTCAGTAACTAGAAGCAAAAAGTGAATTTTTTGACAAAAATGTATAGTATTTTTAAGTTTTCTTCGCAAACCGGACAATTTTTTTGAAACAGAGGTAATATTACAAGTCTTCGTGTGTGTGAGAAAAATATGTGATCAGTACTGTTATCCAATTTACGTCAACTCCAAATAATTTTGAGCTCAATAAAATAGTGTACATATTTTGACATATTGTCGATGCAACAACAGTATGCAAATAATTACTCCCTCCGTCCTATTTTTATTGTCTATTTTCATTTTTCGTGTCGTTCTTTCTACGCTTATATCTTCCAATATGTATCTCCAAAAATATGCAATATGGATCTTGTTTGATAGTTCTCGATTAGATTTATAATACAAAGTTTTCAAAATTATAAAAAATATTGTAGATTAGAAGATATAAGCGTTGAAAGAACGGCACGAAAAATGAAAATAGACAATAAAAATGAGACGGAGGGAGTATATTCGTGTAAACAAATCAAAAAAAGAATGATGTGATTGCAAAATTTTCAAAATTATTATATTCCCCAAGTCATATAAATATCTATATTATAAAACAGAACAGTTTTTGTCTACAAATACAAACAAGAGCACCTCTCTAGCTATCAGATCGAATTTTCAATAGGTTATAACCGTTCGATCAAGAGAACACTTTCTAATATAAACCTCCTAACCTTTGACTGGTAAATTCTTTCAATTGATTGATTTTAGGTTATTTCCTTAAAAGGCTTGATTATCTTTTTGAACTTAAACCAACTCAATAATCGATTTTCTTCTAAAGTTGATTTTCTTACATTTAATTCAATACTTGCTTTTAAGTTGTTTCCGTTAGGTTGATTTCTCTACGTAAAAAGGAAACTATCCTTTTTGAATTTATATTGGGAAAGGAAACAATCCTTTTTCTTTTAATAATTAACATTCACACATGTGTTTTTCGGGAAGAAAAAAAAAACGCTATGTTTTCAATAATAATCTAGGCTCAACTTAGGTTTTCCTTTTATAATCATACACACAATTCTTCTAATTCATCAGCCTCTCCAAGAAGAGGAGAAAATAGTTTTTGTTTCGTACCTTTATTGGAGAAAGAGAGGTTCATAATCTATGCTAAACGCGAATATACAAGATCCATGATTAAGGTAACTTATTTTCGTCAACATTTTATTTTAGAGAATTCTTACTCATTTAGTTATTATTTTTCGTATATTTTTGTGTTGTTGTTTGTGTTCTTAATTTTGCTCTCTGAAGAAATAGGTACGTGTTCAAGAGTAATGAAGACAGGTAAAGACAAATTTTTTGGACTATAAGCCTTTTGCAGAATACGCCCTCCTGAGGGATGCATTCTTTTTAGCTACATTTGTGTATGGATTTGACTCTATAATTTAATAGTTTTTATGTCATGTTTGAACTTGGATCTTATGAATGCAACATGGTATTGGGTTTGAACTTGTTGGCTCGAATTTATGTGATTTGGATGATCATTGGTAATGTTGTACGCACGGGTTAAATGCTATTCTTCTTATTAAAAAATTGAAAATAAGAGGGATAAAAACACAACCTTCTTGTGTTTAAAACGCGTTGCTTCGTGCCTTTAAGCATGGACAATTCCTAGTGTGAGTGTGTGTGTGAGTGTGTGTGTCAGAGCGATTCCAGTGACCCCTAAAAAATATCTAAGAAAACATTCCAAATTTATCAAGCCCTTCCCAATCATTTTTTTTAGATATTTGTTTTGAGCAAAAAATATAACCGGAAAGTGCTTGTTTTGAGCAATTTTTAATTGAACCGTTCATCAAATCTGAGCTAAAAACTGCTCAAATCAAACCCTTCCCAGTCATTTTTTTTCTGATTTCTCGCAGGTATCTTTAAAATCACGTTCTAATCACATTGAGCGGCTTGGATCATCAAAATTTGATTGGGAACTATGAGATATTTTTTTAGATGTTTTGATAAGTGTCCCTGAAATCGCCCCTATATATATATATATATATACACACACACACACACACACACACACACAGAGTCCGTCTCCCGTAAGGATCATCTCATTTTAATAAAATGCGGACCTCCCTTTTCCGATTGAATTTCGATGATCAGAGCCGCTCAATGTGTTCAGAACGTGATTTTAAGGGTACACACGAGAAATCAATAAAAAAAATGACTGAGAAGGGCTTCATCCAAGCAGTTTTTGTTTGTTTTTTATCAAATGATTCTAACAAAAACTGCTCGGATGAAACCCTTCCTGGTCATTTTTTTTTGCCGATTTCTCGCAGTTACCCTGAAAGTCACGTTCTGAACACATTGAGCGGCTCGGATCATCGAAATTCAATCAAAAAATGGAAGAAATGAGGAGGTCCGCATTTTAACTAAAATAAGGACTCCCTTATTTGAGACTGATTGTATATGTGTGTGTGTGTGTGTGTATATATATATATATATATGTATGTATGTATGACTTGGATCCTCTCCAATCCCTCAAACTGACTAGACAATCCGTCCACCCGTTTATGTGTCATTAATGAGACCATTTCAGTGATCGAGACCGTTCATGTTTTTGACTTAATTTGTCGATCATCAATCGCACCAAAGTATATAATGATCAGATGGCATTTTGATATGACTACAGAGCACATTCATCTTGAAAAAAAATTGCAACACTAGATCAAAAACCCATTTCTTTCAAACAGATGTGTTTCGAAATCATATATGTATTTCGAAATCATATCAAACGGTATCCTCACAACATGATTTTTGACATGTTTGATGATCTCAAAGAGGCCTTTGGCCCAAAGCCACTAGGGGTGCACTTAGGCGCAAAAAAAATTGAGGTCAGGAGTTCAACTCCCCCCAATTAAGGTGCTAATCTAAGTTATCTAACTACTCTAACATTACTGACTTTCACACCGGACGGATCGTGCAGAGAGAGAGAGGTGGGCAGTTAATGTTCACGGATTGTCCGAGCTCATTATAGGTTTAGATGGGGAAGGTGGTACATGGGTTTCATAAGGAATTAATTAAAAAAAAATCCATGTATACTATAGATAAAGGTCGGTTTATTAGGCTTTGACTTATCCGAAGGGGGAAAAAAAACTCCAAAAGCACTTGTTCTTTGGACACCTTTTTTTTTTTCCTATCATGATTCAAAAGCTTTTACAGTTAAAGATTCTCAAGAAGTCAAGAAACACTTCGCAGCCGTCCGATTAGTGGAAGTTTTGGATATTTGGATGGAGTAGATCACTGTATAACTGCTACTGGTGTACTTTATTTCAATTCCTTGAGTTTGAAGAAAAGCTAATCCCATGTTCAAAAAAAGAAGAAAAGCTAATCCCCTATTACCCTATAGTTGTAGCTGATTAAAAAATATATATATCCCATAGTTGCAGATCTACCTCTTAATTACTCCCTCTCCGTCCCATTTTGTTAGTCTTATAGTATTCCACTTCGAGATGTTCCAAAACGTTAATCATACTTGAAAAGTTAGAGAAAAAGATGTATAGATTTCCATAATATTTTTTGAATGAAAGTAAGAGGGTAATTTCACGTACCAACTCACCTAGGCAATTTCCATAACATTTATGTTCACTTAAAAAGTTAGAAATCTCAAGACGGACTAACAAAATGGGACGAAGTGTGCATTAAATTATGACCATGTCTTAAACTTCTTCCTTATCTTGGATTACGGCCACGCATATTATGTCAATAAATCTATGTCATACTTAGATTTAGCACTGTTTTACGTTCGACATGTTGTATCAATGGTGATTTCTATCACCATATATATATTGCGATAGATAAACCAAAAATGGCGATAGATATACCAAAAATTTGGTCTTAACCAATTCAAATCGAGTGATTTGATGCTTGATTTAGCACGAAACCAAAGTCCGAACCAATCGAATCCGTGCATGCTCAGACATTCATCATTGCAATCCATATGATTTCTGAATATGGATGACTGACATTAAGAGACAGAGAGTAGTTATTTCTAATTAAATATTTTCTCTCTCTCTCTCATTCAAAAAAAAAAAAAAACCTTATCTTTTCTAAGCCTATATAAAAGGACTTCTGATCACGTTACTTGTAATATATAGCTTTTCTGTATACTTTTTGACTTATTTAAGCTACCAGCGGCGATCATGCACCACCCACCAGGGCGTGCTGTACTGGATTTTTTTTTTCTTGTCAAAGCTTAAACTTATTTTTTTCTTCTCCCAAGCGTTATAAGTTTTTTTTTTTTTATTTGTTAATCCTAATCTACTCCATCCTAAGGAATTAGGGGAGGAGGAAGGGTGCTTACGGAAATCAAACCTGCCCATGTGCATGGGAGCGGTGGCGGAGCCAGGATTTTGGCCCGAGGAGGGCCAAACTAATTGACGGAGTATTTTTTATCGGAACGTGTACTTATTATATCATAAAGTTTTTTTTTTACAATACATTACATTTGTATATTGAAATGATTTTAGCCTGATGCAATTAAAATATACCAATCATTTTTTTTTTTCTTTAGGCAACTTCAACAGTCACGTGATTATTTTTTCGGAGAGAAGCCGGGAGGGCCGGGGCTACCACCGGCCCCAAGGTAGCTCCGTCACTGCATGGGGAGTATAAGGGAGGCACCACCTACGCTCCACTCCACTTGCCTAAGCGTTATAAGTTAGTAGGCCATTTTTGGCATACCCATCCTTCCACATCAGGCCCCCAATTTTTTCCAATTTTTGGGGGCCCCTAATTATTTAGGCCCTTGTATTATGTATATGTATATATAATTAGTACAAAAATGTCTAATAAACTTAGGGCATATTTAAATGGAAGTCTGAAACAAAAGGCCCAAAAACATGATATAGTACGTAGTATAATAAAGCTATAATTTCCGGTGGTTGAATATTTTGTAGATTCAATTAAAACGAAAGGTTGCCATGTGATCTAAAGTTCTATCCTGTGGATAATTTTAAAAAATGTATCTCAAGGGTATAAAGAAGGCTCAAGGTTGCAAAGTTGAAGGACTCTCAAAGACTCTTTATATATCCCTTCGTGATTAGTCTCATCAAACAAACGGAGGCAAAAGCAACAGCAACGAGGGTTGGTATTGTCCCTCAAAAGGTTAGCATTGTGCTATCCCGCGCGAATGGAGTCTGCTCCGGTCTCGCTCTGATGATCAGAAGCATTCAACCAGATATCAATAAGTGCAAGAAATCAGATCAATCGAATATCATTATATATGCGCCTAATCGAAGCATTTTTATCTTAAAAAACATAGATCTGAAACACGAGATCAAATTCACTGGAAGTCATTATTGCAAAGGTATATGTGTTCCGATCAGGCACTTAATGATATCAGATCGAGTTAATTTTTTGCTTAGTTGTTCTATTCGACAAGCTCTACAAAGTGAACGTTTTCGATCATCAGAACGAAACCGAAGCATACCCCACTTGCCCAAGACAGCACAGTGCTTTTCTTTTGAGGGACAGCACCAACCCCCAGTCTGAACAGATCATGATACAGACATGGAAAGGGTCATTGTCGGGCTTAAATTAGAAATTCAGAGGACCGGTATCATCCTTATCACTTATTAGGCAAGTAGTTGAAGACATGGATGAATAATAAATGCCAAACAAAACCATTGAACTTGGGTGGTTTTGGATTAAAAAATAAAGTTGACTTATTTTCTACTACTCCTTACTCTGTCTCATTTTAAATGCTCCTTAGGTAAAGTCCTGTCATTTTGACTTTCAAGAAAATCGTATTTTTCATAATCTTTTTTGAAACTTTTTTGCATCGTTTTAAAGTACTCATGATTGAGATCTTTTGAACGATGCGAAATAAAGTTAAAAATTAATTCTGAAAGTATTTTATTTTTTTAGGTCAAAGTTACACGGTCTCCCGTTGAGAGCATTAAATTGGGACAGAGGGAGTATCAAACAACCTCCTTTAAAAGGAACGGAGTCAGAATTTTTGTTTCGGAGTGTTGAACCACACAAAAATAAGAACAGGCGTTTAGAAGGCAAAAGGTTAGAATATCTACGATGGACTAACCAAAATCCAAAGGTTGCTAAGATTAACAATGTTTGCTCAAAAAAATGTTCACGTTGAAATAACCAAACTTAACAACCTCTTGGTAACTAATCAAATTTTGACATTTAGATAACCAAAACAAGTAACTTTTTTTCAATAATCAAACTTAGTTGACCCCACATCTTTTCAATCAAATACACCCATCACTACACACACAAAATGCATTTTTCTCAACCATCATAAAATAGAATCTATTTTGAATTATTATAATTGGACACATTTTTCATAGTTCATATCCTAGTAGAGTTGGACTAATTAAGGCTGCAATCTTTTAAACTTAACTTATTTTTTTAATTCAGTCCATTCTTCTACACAAACTTATTTTCCATCCTTAAACTCAACTTATTTGAAATTGTGAGTGTGTTAGGCAATTAAGTTTAAGTTTAGAAAAATGGATGAACTTAAATTATTTTTATTTTAAGTTCCAAAAGGGGATAAAAATTAAGTTAAAGTTAAAAAAAACGCAGCCTAATATGGCTTAAAGGTATCTCTGTAGTTCCCTGTCTCGCCATTCTTGACTTTAAAAAAAAAAAAAAAAAATTCCCGATTACCATTCAATTTAAAAAGTGAATCAAGTGTCCTGGAAGCAACGGAATGTTTTTTTTTTTTTTGGTCAAAAACAAATTTTATGCAAAAGCAGTTCTTTTTTCAAAAACTTTTTGTTTGATTTTTTTAATTTAAAATTGTATGTAGACAAAAACTTTTTTTTTCCCCAAAAAACTTTCAAAAAAATTGTTGTTTGAAACAAAACAAAAAAAAAACCTGTTTTTCTGTTTAAAAACCCATTTTCCTTAAAAATGAGAACTCATTTTTTCACAAAAAGAGATTTTTATAAAAAACAATTTGAATTTTTTTTCTATTTCTAATAAACAGTTTTTTATTAGGTTGAAAACTTTTTTTAAAAAACATTTTCCTATGTTCATAATTTTAATTTTTTGTAGTTTGAAAAGGTGATGTGACAAATTTTGATTATCTAATTTTAATTATACCATTATAGACCTCTACATTGCTAATCTTAACAACCTCTTAAATAGATAATCAAAAGGTGATGCGGTAACTTTTGATTATCCAATTTTGATTAGTTCACTACGTATGCTCTTAGTTTTACTTAGCCAATAACCATTTCTTTTTTTCTCTTTAATATACAAAAACCTTTTCTTTCACTTCAACCTACAAAAGTCAGTCCCACTGTACAATCCAGTAGGGGGAAAAAAAGAAGAAATTTTAATCCCATGACATTCTCCCAAATGTAAAAGAGTTCGATACAATGAGCAATCTGACGTCCTCTCATTAATTAACAAACATGTGTATAGCTAAATTATCATCAACTGATAAGATGAGGGGTGGAAAAAGCGTTTTAACAGCAGGCTGAAGAATTTTTAAGTAGTGAAAACTCAGATACGAAAGAAGCATTGCTTCTCATCATAGCTGAGGATAAAAATGGCATTTCTGAAAATCCCAACGATTCTCGTAGCCTACAATCAATAAACCACCACCTCATTTTAACACAAAGCAACTGTGGTACACAGAATACAACCATTTCATAAAACTCTCTCGCGTACGCACACACGCCTGCCTCTCCTGTACATGTGGTATTTACATATTTGCTCTCCATCTATAACTCTTCAATTCCATATAAGATGCGGAGAAAAAAATAGTATGAACAAGGGAAATGTAACGAAGCTTCTCTTGTCGTATCTGTAATCTCGCTTTACACCTAAACGCTAATTCCTCAACTCCCATCAGGAAACTTTGGGCTCACACTTGCAGGGTATATCCTCAAATACTATACATGTATGTCCGTCGAGCTGGTTTCTTTACAGGTTCTCTTCTGAACTAGAGTTACAACACCACGGCAGTGAATTGCAAAATCTACACAAGTTTAAAAAGCAGCTTTAATGACGTCGCATTGCAGGTACAGTTCAAAAAAAACATAATTGTGGAGATAACATGAACATGAAGCAAAAACAAGGGGAAATGCCGAAATGCCCTTACATTGTTTAAGCATCACCAGCTTGCGAGATTCAGGCCTGGTTTGAGAATGATCATGCATGATCCTTTTACCCATGGAAATGGAATGGTTAAGATATGCTTTGCTCATAGACTCACTTGGTGCAGAAGTATCATAGTTCCACTCAAATTAGCTATCACAACCTTCAACAAATTTACATGTACTGTGCCAACCATTGCTTGCACATATCAAGTACAGGAAGTGCATTTGCATGTAATGCCTGCAGAATATCATCACATAACATGTTAGTTGTAAATCAAATTCCGCAGCCCACCAAAAATAAAGTAAAAGTTGGATAGGATGATATTGTATTGCTTTATTCAAAAAGAATCTATGAATTGCACTCGAGCTAGAGTTGTAACTATAAGTGAAAAATGTGGGTACCTACAATCATTTCTTACAGTAATTTTTCACAACAGTAAAGTTTAGACCCTAGACTCATCCCTGTATGGCTTTGGAGAACCAAATTTGGCAGTTACCCTGGTTTGTTTAAATCTTCTTGGCTGTATTCTTGTTGACCAGGCACGATTATCCTTAATCAAGCAAATTACTACCCCCAATTACTCCCTTGCTTCAATCTTTAGAAGTTACAAGAATGGATCTAGATTCTAGACATAATAATTCAGCAATATAAAACCAGCTGCTATGAGGTTCTCTCTTATGTGAATCAATTAACAAAGAACAAGCACCAGCCAGATAATCAATAGTGGCTTGATTAATTAATGTAATAAGAATTGTTCAAACTTTCATAAGTGAATCAGGTCTGAAATTATGACAGCTGAAAACTAATGATTTCTTCCACAGGTTCTAATGTCCATTGAGCTCGTTGATGCAGCTGTGAACAAAACCAAATGAATCACTCCTATGAGTTATTCCTCCGTCTCTCGTCAACAAACAGCAAGTTGATATATTATGCAACCCCTAGTATGATCTTGTACGTTTTAAGTGCAACCAGATGCCAATATCGGAAGAATTGCTATAGGCCCCAAAACAAAATGCCATAAGGAGAACTACTTCCAGAGAGGCACCATGTTGGTCTTGAGTGCGACCAATAAAACCCATACCAAACTTTATGAGCCCAAGCTTGGTTTTAGAAATGTTTAAACGTGTAAAAGACAAAATAAAAACTTAATGAGCTTGCTGCAAATATGAGTATACCTAAACCCCTATCTACAGTAATCCAGCATTAGGTCTGGTCAACCATCATCTGTCTGACTGGATACTGCAGGTTCTTTTCGTCAAGTCTTATATTTCGCATCAACAGAATAAATATGTTGCTAATCGCTATTTAAGACTCACTAGATCCTTGAGCCTGACATCAGGCTGAAGCCCCATGGATACAATCGATTATCAAGGGTTTTTCATAATCTTCCCTTATTTTCTACAAAACCTACAAAGGTACAAATTCCGCATCGTTGAATAAACATGCAAACTGAGTACAGATATGTTAGTGCCACCATATATTATCCATACTATGTTTTTATTAGATGGCCACTTAAACTGGGGAAACAGGGCAATCGATTTCTCCAACAAGAATCTAACTATAGAGAGCAAAAACCTGATGCGCAACATATTGAACATCTGCTACACTCCCACTTCTGGAAGCGATCTGGAAGGCACTTTTAAGACGACCGCAAACTACACAAGCCAGCACCCTCCTGCCATTTTATTTAAAAGAGAACGAAGCATGAAGAAAGCATATAAATACTATTTGACAGCTAAGAAATCAGGTAAATAATAGATTCAAACTTTAAGCAAGAAAATGAGACAAGGACAACCAACTAATAGATGTTGACACACAAGATAGCCTGCCCCCCATACAAAACACAATCACAATGGATGCTCAAGGGCGTAGCCGGGAATTACATGAAGTTGGCCCACTTGACTGATAGAAAAAGAAAAAGAAAGGTGGTTTGCTCTCCTGTATCTTCCGAATTGCAAAGCCTTAATTTTTACTTTTGTTCCTTGGCCTAGTTGAAACTGGTACCAGTTCCTATTACTAGAATAGCTTTGACACGGGCTAATCGAAGACTGAACATGTTAAAGTGCGTGTGCCATATGTATGTGGGAGGAGAGATAATAAAATTTTGGAGTGTGCTATATGTATGTGGGAGCAGAGAATAATAAAATTTTGGACACCACATTTCACACGAACACAGATGTTGAATTCCAAAAGAAATATAAGTGCCTGTACATAACATCTGATGTGAGTTGTGTCCGCACCACACCACAATACCAGAGCTTATTGCTGCATGGAAAATGATCATAAACTGCAAACTCAAGAAAGCATCGGGACCCAACTTTATAACATTCACATGTATGGATGTGCATGCTGTCAAAACATGTATATAACCCTTTTGCATCAATTTTGTCCTCATTTGTGTCAAATTTACACACTGCTGAACAGAAACATTACCTGTGGCTACTGTTTAACATATCTATAAGGCGGTCTGGTCGTTCTTTGTGTTTATTAGCATATACATTTATTGCAGCCCCCAACACCTACAACAAGCCACAAAATGAGAAATCAAATATGTTTGGTGAACACATTTACCAAAAGAACTGCAACAAATTGGCAACACAAACTACAGGTCTACCAGGCATCAAAGACTTTAGATAGGGCTCAATTAATGAATCTTCATTGTTGATGGCTAATTAATAGGCCTAACAGACGGTCTCTCTCTCTTTCTCTGAACAACCTTCCTTCTTTGCTTGGGGTTGGGGGGGGCGGGGGGGCGCGCGGTGGTGTGGGCTTCTTCCTCATCCCCCCGGGCACTTTTCTCATCTTACCTTTCTTTCTCTATTTGCTTTCCCCCTTCTCTTTTTTCCTTCCCCTCTTCTATTTTCTACCCCCTATTCTAGTTTCTTCCTTTTGCCATTTTCTTTCGGTTGTTGCTTCCCATTCTTTCTTCGTCTGCCGCTGGTTTCACTGACCATCCACTAGTATATTTAACCTTGGATGTTACTGGTTTGGGCTTAACGGCAAGGTTTCGCCGGTGGGATCAGTGGTGGAACGGATCGCAAGATTTCCATCCAAGTTTCTCTCTTGGGTGCTCTCAGTTTCAGGCTCAACGGCTAAGGGGAAATTTTGTGGCTGCCGTATGGTGTGGTCAATGATCGGAGTGCTTCGGATTTGCTGGTGTTTCCATACTTCCAAAGGGGGACAATGACGCAGCGGCGTGCAGCGACGATCTTCCAGGCCGTTCTTGAGGAGGGTTTGGACTTCTCCTTGGCAGTGGGAGCTTGTGGGGGTTCGGCGCTGTGTGTCGTGGAGGTCAGTGTCCGGATTTTCTCTTTCGCCGTGGAGGGCTTTCTGGTGGTGGTTGGTTGGCAGCAGGTTGGGGGGCGGCGGCTGTTAGGTTTTGTCTCTAGGGCTAGGGTAGTATTGGGTTCTTGATAGGAGATAGGCCTTTTGGGTTCATATCTGTTTTTTCAGATTTTGGGCTTTTGGCCCTTTTGATGTCTCCAACCTTTGGTTGGTTCCCCTCCCCTATCCCCGGGTCCTTAGAGGCTTATGAATGTCGAGGGCTGGGATTGTAACTTTGTTGGAGTGCCAGTTTTTCCTCGTTGTGAAGCCATCCCTCTTTGGCTCCTTCTAATCGTTGTAACTTGTTTCAATGATTAATAAAATATTTCTTTTGCCGAGCAAAAAAAAAGATAGGGCTCAAATAATGCAACAAGTTACAAGCCCAACATTTAAATGCCCTAAACACCTGTGAAGTTAAGCCTCTCATAAACTCGAGTCTAATATGCCAAAATCTTGCACTTTTTTCAGCGAATTGATATACACCAAGGCAAAAATATCTGATTCATGCTTCTCTAACTTAAATCAGTAACAAACAATTTCACAATACAGTTAAGCCACAATACCTGGTCCATATCATCATCATCAATTGTGCCTTTAATGTTTCTGAAAAATTCTGTTAGTTGGCCTCCTCTTTTCCTCTCAGCAAGTGATGCAGCAACACCAGCATATATATCAACGGCTAAAAAAAAGTCAAGAAGCTTGGAAATGAAATTGAACCGAAAAACTCAAGTCCAAACATAATTTTTACTGGCTGAAATAGAAGATTCCAAAATCAGTCATTAAAGAACAGCTACCAGGAAGATTGAACTCGTAGATCACTTGGAATGCCAAGTCAAAATTCTTCTCAATAAGAGTCTCTCCAATCTTACACCTTCTCCTGCATTGCATGAATACATTAAACAGGCTGGAACCAGCTTCTACCCGTTATTTAGTAGGACTTAACTTGAGGGTCCATCAAATAAAAGAGGGAATAAAAATCATAAAAAAGACTCAAAAACTTGAACAGGACTCTTCAAAGCAGTAGACCCAAGTGTTTCAACAAGAAACCTCGAAAAAAAATTAGCAGACATCATGGCTGAGGGTTGACTTCCATACGGTAATGATCTTATAGACAATCATAACTCAAAAGAAGTTTATACTACTTAAAAAAGATGCAACTTAAGCCTATTAAAAGAACTAGGAGGTAGTTCTGCTCATAGGGAGGCAGAGGACAGAAAAGCACAAACCTGAAAGTTTCAGGGTCATTTGGATTTCCAAAAAGAGAATACTTCCATGGTGAGCCATCTGCATCGTTGAAGGACCTGACAACATCCACCTACAGCAGTCAAGAAAATCATCAGGAAGCATGTAAAACATTATACTCAAATTAACATGATATTGCTCTGTCAACTACAGGGGAACTTCTGAACTTGCTATCACAATCCTCCTTATCTGTTTTCTGCTCACAAAAAACAAAATCCTTTCATTATTTAACTTCATAAGACTTCATCAAACAAATCACCTGGATTGCCACCCGAGCAGAAAACTTAACCAGTCCTTCCTCACTAAGCTTTGAGGCACTTTTTCCTCGAATGCCCTTAGTGACAAGCTTAGTAGAATCTCCTGTTTTGTATCGCGCCGACAACCCATCATCAAAATGCATCTGCAAGTCCAAAAATTTACGTTTCAATTTGCACCAAAAGGGGCTCAAGGGGAATAAACTTTACAAATGATATGCTTTCTGTAATACCAATCTCCTATTGGTCACTCTGATCTATCACTCAACCTGACAGTAATACACTACTTTCAAAATGCTGTCAAAAGCTGTCACTCCTCCTTAGGCTTCGGCAGCATGTTTGCTCCTGCTTGAGAATAGTGGAGAACAGAAATGGCCTTCTTGTACCTCACTCCCATCTTCAATGGGGTTATTGGTGTACATGAAGAGACACCTCAGAAGAGAGAAACACCACCAAAAAGAAATGGTGGAATTTCTTCAGCCAAGATGGTTGCAGGTCTGAGAAGATCAGGAATCCTGTACCGTGAGGGTCATTGGTTCTAGACGTGGGAAACCAGAGTGCACTTCTTCACAAATTGTCTTAATAGTTTAGATTAATGTGAGGTAGGAGGAGACATCTGTTAGATTTCTTGGAGGGTTCCAACCTAAAACCAATTGGCAATAGGTGGAGTAGCCTCTAGAATTTATTAATCAAGCTTGGGTGGCTTAGATGAGCGATGTGGGACAAGTCTAATACTCCCCCTCACGTGTAGCCCGGATGCACGTGGAGGTGACAGACCAGGAGCTGACTGACTGACTCAGGCGACAGAGATGACAGAGACTTTCCCACGAGAGGTGAGGCCACCCAAGACCTAGCTCTGATACCATGTTAGATTTCTTGGAGGGTTCAAACCTAAAACCAATTGGCAATAGGTGGAGTAGCCTCTAGAATTTATTAATCAAGCTTGGGTGGCTTAGATGAGCGATGTGGGACAAGTCTAACAACATCATGAACGCAGGCTATGGATATCAGTGGGGAAAAATGAAAGAATGGTATATTGCTTCTTTCAAAAGTGGTGGATAAAAGGTGTGATTTAGTAAATAGGTCATGTGTCACAAGTTTGCATATCCTCAATGCTTCTATTTGTAAAAAAATAAATAAAGATTCCAATCATGACCACAAGCCATTTTTGCTGTTGTTCCTACGGATTTATGCTGCTTAGACAATGATTGAGGCTGACGTGTTGTCTAAACATCAATGTCACCTTGTTTATCCTAGTCAAATCTTGTGCAATGGCGGCCCGTGCAACTTATTTCCTCTGTGATACCATGTGCTATGTAGCACGGATACGGATACAGACACAAACACGGGACACGGTAATTCTAAACAAATGGGGATATGGACACAGCGGGGGACACGCCACGTGTATAAATAAATAAATATGAAATTTTTTATGAACCATTGTATATGAATAATTTCACAATTGTGTTTTTTTTTCAAAGGCATAATTACAGTTTAACCCAAATGTCTTGAATAATATCATGTTAACCCCCTAAAATTAAAAATATTACATTTTGACCCCCAGCCGTGTCCCCCATGTATCCCCTATAAAAAGATAATAAAATTATTGGACACGTGGCATGTCCAATACATCGCCCTTTTGGAGTGTCCGTGCTTCATAGACCATGTGAGATATTGAGAGAAGACAAAGATAATTAAGTTACAGAAAAGTATGTTTTAAGACTAATGGTTGGCTATATAGGCAACCGTACTAGAATATGAAGCGACATGAAGAAGGCTCTAACACCCTTAATCAAAGAGACAACTGCAGTAAGATAAAACCATCACTTATCAAATCACTTTATCTACCACACTACTAGAATGGAGAAGATGTAATAGGTTTAAGGGTACGTATGTCATTTTGAGTCCTTTGTAGTAGAGGGTCTATAAATAGGAGTCTAAAGTGCTCATTAAGTAACTTTTGATATATTGATAATAGATATTTGAGAGCTTTTGCTCCTTGTATTCTCCTTTGAGGGATTTATCACTCTTATGGAAATCTATCATTGATTTGGTTTGCATCATTTGGTATCAGAGCATCTAGGCTCAATCCGAATCCTTCATCTCGCTGGAAACCTAGATCTCACCGGAACCCTAAAACGGCGCTAGAAAATCTCGCCGGAGCCCCAATCCACTATTTTTCTCACGACCCTAAAACTTGATTTCAACCCTTGAAACTCATAAATCGACCATTTTCAGAGCTGATTCTTGCTGTTTCAGACATCTAAACCCAGCTTGGCTACAGATCTGCCTATTTTGGCACTGTTCACCCTTGTTTGAGGCTCAAAAACTCATCTCTTCGCACAGATCTGACCCTAAAAAACGTGAAACCCACTAGTTCCGAGCCCTTAAGGTACAAATCGAAGCAACACAGACCATTTTCAGACCTATTTGAGGTCTAAATCGAGTGTGTTCCTGACTTTTGAACCCTAATATGCCCTTTTCCATCACGAAATTCACATGTAAGGTCTGATTGGAGCCTTGGGTTGCTGATTGGAGCCTTGGATCTGATTTCTCAACCAATTTCACAGCTCGTGGGTGTGATTTCATGCTTGATTTCGGAATTTCAGCAGTCTAAACAGTGACTTCGTGCTCAAATCTGTTGGAAATCAACTCGAATCAGTTTTTCAGCCTTTCAGGTTAGATTTTCAGCTGGGTTTGTCTTGTTTGTTGCAATTTGCAGCGATTAGTGTTGATTTCTGTTGTTTGCTTGCGATTGAGGCTCTTTGGGTACTAAGTTAACTGGGCATGATCGATTTTGGTGGAGTTGGCTGAGTTGTTGCACCGAGTTGACTGAGTTTGGGTCTAAAATCACCGAGTTGACTGAGTTCGGGTCTACAATTGCTGAGTTGACTGGGTTTGGGACTGAGTTGACTGGGTTTGTGATTGAGTTGGCTGATTTCACCATTGAAATGACTCATACACTTAGGGATAGAGTTAAAGGAAGAAGGGAAGGTGGTGGTAGAGTATTTTTGGTGAACAATGGTGAAGGATTGAAGATTATTCCACAATGTGGAAGGGAAAATGATTGCAATTCAAATGAAAATAGGAATGAGATTAAAGAGTTGAGTGAACAAGTTGCTACCTTGTATGATAAGGTGCAACTAATGTTATTGAAAATAGAAGTTGCTATTTTAGAGAAAAAGTAGCAACATTTGTCTGTTTCATTCAAGAATATTATTGATGGTTAATGTGATTCCAAGTCCTATGAAAATCTCAACCCGGATGCATTTGAGAAGGACGAGGAGCAATGTTATTGTGATGAGTTCGCACATGATATTCCTATCTTTGATGACCTCTCACGTGAAGAGCTTGGAGCTCATTTTAAAGATGGTGGTTTCGAAGACCTTCCCGTTTTTTATGAGTGTTCAAATGAAGACTTTGGAGGTGATTTTGAAGGAATTCCTGTATTTGACGAGTTTCCATATGAGTATGATGAGAATGATATTGTTCCTATGTTTGATGAACTTTCACATGAAGGGTCTGAAAATGATTGTATCGTTGAGACTTGTAGTGCTTTTGAAGATGTCCCCGTATGGGACAAGTTTGATGAAAAGTATTGTGTTGATAGTGAAGAGGAAACGCTTGTTAATACGATCAAGGAAAGCTTCCTTATGACTAGGCAAGAAAGCAAGGAAGTTATATAAGTTCCTTATGCTTTGGTTGTGTCACCGAAGATGGATGAAGTCTTTTTGATCATCCGCCAATGGTTGGAGAATCTAAAGTGACAAAACTTGATCATTGCTTCCATTATTTGCCTTCCGAGTTGCACATGGAGCAAGGGGTGATCAAATTGGTTCCTTTTCCTAGTACACTCCATTCGTTATTACCAAAAGAGGGAAAAGATGATTTGGGACAGCTTGTTGACCTCTCTAATGCCATGTGGCTTTGATTTTGGAGCATGATTCTACAGCAAAATAGGTATAGGGGGACCACTGTTTCAGTGGCATTCTGAAAGCAGCCACTATGTGCATATTGCCAAAGGTTAGGTTTGTCTCCAATCCTCTCCCGCCCATACCCCCAATGATTGGGGACTACATGGGTTCTGTTATTGTTGGTGGGACAGCTTGTTGACCATTTGGGTTTTGTATTCAAGCGAGCAAGTTTTGAACATTGTGTTGTGACTTTTCAACATGCTAGGGGGGATAGCTTTTGGTGTAACTTGTGAGTTAGCATGGTGGGCTACTACGATGATCTTTTGATTCACAAGGTGCATGGTACAAGGATGGTTTCTTGGCACATAAGCATGGATGGATGTACACAAACGAAAGCATGTATTGAAGATTGGTTGTGCTGAGGGTGATGCGTTGATCAAGGAATGCAACCACATGTCTAAGTCGGAGCTGCATGATAAACACTTTTATGTTTTCTTTATTTTGTTGTCTTGAGTCGTGTCGTTCAACTTGAGGAAAAGTTTTCTTTAAGAGGGTGAGTCTGAAGCAGTGGGTTTAAGGGTATGTATGTCATTTTCAGTTCTTTGTAGTAGAGGGTCTATAAATAGGAGTCTAGAGTCTCATTAGGTAACTTTTGCTATATTGATAATAGATATTTGAGAGCTTTTGCTCCTTGTATTCCCCTTTGGGGATTTATAACTCTTATGGAAATCTATCATTGATTTGGTTTGCATCAGGAGAAGTGTGGAGTCTCAATGTCTCAGGAGCATAACGCAAATACAAAGGGCTTATCCTAAGAAGTATCCACAAAAGTTGAAGAAAACGAAGCAGGGATGTTGGCGCCAACCTGGATCTACTAAGCCTTTAAATGACAAAACGCTCAAGTCTGCTTACATGAACCTTTCAACACAGTGCCCTTCTGTTACACTTTTGGGGACCCACCCTTTCTGATGTACATATTACTAGACTCTAGTTTATGAATTACATCATAAAGGCCATTCAACTTTTAAGTTAGGACTGACCTTGGCATTTTCCAAATGCTTTATAGCTTCCTCTTGAGAAGAAGAGTTCATGAACAACTGAATACAACATAGACCAGCAGCCACGTGGTCCTTTTTGATCACCTGAACCGTCAATTCAGGTTTAAATTAACCTCATAGATAGAAACCAGTCTTAAGACTAAACAAGTCAAGCTAACAATGGATAACATATATTATAACTGTGGAAGTGGAACTGAAATAGAGATCTGGAAAATGAATTCAAAAGCTCGACAAGGTATACATGTCAACAGATATTGAAACATAGCATCAGTTAAAGTATACAGCATCAGTATTTCAGAATGGAAATCAATTTTAATGGTAAATTTCATGATTTTTCAAACAGCCACAAGAAACGTCCTAACTCCTAAGTCTTAGAAACTATAGTTAATCTCCCTCTGTAAGATATCCTTCCACTCACTTTGTTTAGTTTGATCTGGTAGAGCTCCTTAGTAGGTCCTCATCTACCTTCATGCCAAAACAGATACAAGTTTTGTGATATAGCATTCAGGGCCATGTTGTACACTTGATAACATCTATTCCAATTTCCATTCCTTTGATCATAGTGAACCTTGGTCCATGAAAGCCCAGGTTTTTTATGCCAATCACAAATGAGTTCTCCAGGCTCAAATTCTGGACTACCTGTCACCTTAAGTTGACTTTTGCGAGGCCCACTCTCGGCCGTAAATACAAGAATAAATAGGAAAGTAGAAGGATGACGAAACTACCCCCACTAGCAATTTAATTTTCTGCAGAAAGCTGCTAGTAAACTTAGGGAGTGCCTTTGATTATTTTATAGCAGAAAACCCTAGTAATTATTGCAGAAGCTTAAAATAACCCTACCCTGGGGGCAAAAAAGGAGGGAGCAAGAGAGCGACGAGAGAGATGTAGAATCCATACCCAAAAAGAATAAATCATGACATAATTTATGTATAAAGCTAATACGACAAATATACTACCAATCATAAAAGCAAAAGACCAGAAAATGCAACAACCTTCAGTCAAGACCACCTCAACAGTTGTCAAGGTTGGCTGTAAACCAGTGGCCACTAACCTTGCATAAATATTGAAATCACTAATGCAAAGCAAACAAAATTTACCAACACAAAGTGCATGTACAGAAATGTGTTACTATTTCACAGTATCCACAAAAATGGATGGTCCCCAAATGAGATTGGTGAGCATATACAAAGGAACTTCCCCTGGATCCCAATGTAGTACCTGAAATCGGTATAGATAATTGAAATGCTTATGCAATTCGCAATAGACACAAATGCGGGCAAGTGCTGCAGCGGTATATTGATTAAATATGACATCCTGTGGTGCTGCAGACGATATTCTTGTTGAGAGTACTTCTTCCAACACAGGCATGGCACCATACCCAATGCACAAGTCACACAAATCATCAATCGTCCCATAATCAGTTGCTAGTGGGTCTGGTCTTTGAGGAGAAGATGAAGAAGTAACTATACTCAGTGATGATGGTTGAGGAGGTGGAGGAACAGCATTTGGAGGAAAAAACAGAAGGCAAGCATCCTTGTAGTGTCCATGTCTAAACATAAAGCCAAGCAAATTCTGGCATGCATACTGCAACAACAAATACATACTATTACAGACTGCTACAGCCAAGATGCCGTAAACATACTTATCAACCAGGATAGCGCATAGAACAGAAGAACTAATATTCAAAACATATTAACAAAAATAGGAATAAAAACTAAATAACATTGTTAAACAAAAGATATAACAAAAAAAAAGTGCTAAATAAAAACATAGCAGCGGCAAACAACCTATCCAGAATGTTCTCGAACTTCCAGCTGGAAATTTATCAACGGTTGACTTCTTAAAGATTGTTGGCAAGTTGGCTACCATAAGACAAAGCATAAGAAGGCACAGAAGGCATCACCGGCACCTTTTTGTTTGATGAGGTGCATTAGGAGGGAGGGCAATCACAATACCTCTAAGGAAAACGAGATGACAGAACACAGACCTAAAGCATCTTTACTTACTATGTTCATTTTTGGCTTTTACACTCATGGATTTTATAGGAGTACTTAAATTATAATGGAGAGCTTCAAGCCTTCAATTTTGTTTGCATAGTTTTACGTACACAAGATCGCCAGCCATTGTTTGTATTAATTTACTTATTGAAGAAACTAGAAAGTTTAGAAGTCCCTTATAATTTATAACTGAGAACAGAAATGATACAAACAAAACTGACCGAAATCTAAAGCAAAACTCGTCCAAAGCTCAAACTACTTAAATAGAAAAAGGCCAGCATGCTCAGAGCATGGAAATTGAGAACTTCAAGTATTCAAAAGACCAAGACTTTTCATAGTGCTAGCCAATCGAGTACCAGGGAAGGTATAGGGCCCTCATGGTTGACTGTTGAGGAAAGAACACAATGAAAGAATCTACAGCATAGTTGGGGAGGTGGTTAACGGGAAAAAAATAAATTGGAGGCAAAAAGGCAGAGTCATTGTAGCTTAGAGAAGTAACACAAACACAAGATTCTTACATAGAATAGCTAATATTCACAGGAGAGCAGACACATACTGTTCGATGGAAAACCTATGGCCATGTAAGAATGAGAACAAAATCAAAACATAAGTCCAGAGCTTAGAACACATTGGGCTACAAAAAAGGTGCTTACTTCCTGTAAATAGTTTACACATTCAAGGTATCTAACACTGTCCAGATTGCTTCGAGGTCCATCTTCAAATTCAAAACTATGCAAGAAATTATCACTCTCTGATTCTTGAGATCGCCTTGATCTCTCTGAACGTGGAAATGTAGAAGGCATGTACAGAACATTAAGATATGAATCAGCAGACAGAGAATCGTCCAGAATTGCCGGTGCACTTCTAGCTAAATGTTCGTACCTGCATATTATAATCAACCAATCAGATGATATGCAACTGCAACATAAGAAAGGTCATCTTAGTATGTTACATAATTTCAAATAGGCAACTCCAATATAATTTCAGCAAGCAGGCCAGAAAGAGATTCAAGCCAAAAACTAGTCACTGCCACCATCAGTTTGTACAGTAGTCCAAGTCTCAACTACAACTCAAAGGACTGCATGCTATGGAGCACGGGTACTGGTACGCGGTACGCGGTACGGGAAACGGCAAAACCCCAAAAAAGTAGGGTACGGGTACGGCGGGTGTACGGCGAATAGATATATAATTTTTTTCTATTTTTATTGCTTTAAATGACATATAAACCCATTTTACCAACAAAAAGCAACATAGATAAAAGTTCGAAGTTCATACATCAAGTTCAACGTGCCTAGATCAAAACTAGACGAGTTCCTTGTTCCTTACATACCAACAGTACTTACAAACATTGACTCAGTGGAAACGTGTATGTGTGTATAAAAGAGAGAGAACTTACGTCTTCTGTTCCGATTTGGAGCCCTAGACCGCTGCCTCTCTCAGTGACTCAGTAAACGTGTATGTGTATATAAAAAGACAAAAAAAATTACACAATAAGCCCATATTTTATAATTATTTACAAAAAAATCCCTGAAATTTTGAAAAAAAAATCATTTTGGGCTAAAACGTACCCATGCCGTACCCTTGCCGTACCCATGCCGTACCCAAAATTATCAAAAGTACCCGATCAAATTTTGCCGTATCTGTTACGTTTTTGCCGTACCGGCGTCGTACCCGTACCCGTACCCGGTACGGATACGGCGACATTTCTGAAGTACCCGTGCTTCATAGACTGCATGGATCCAGCATGAGAATATGTAGACGATGCAACACAATCATATCACGCAAGAACGCAGCTCCTACCTCACTTGGAGGAAGCACAGTAAACTATTTGGCAACAGAGGCCAATGTAAGGTGTTTCTAGCAAAATGAAAGGAAACACAATCCCTTGTTGGGCTAATATATCCTCCGTAGGAAAAGAAGTTGGGCCAACATCTGAATTCCAAGGTACGTCAGAAAAACATGCCTTACAAGTTACATCTGTATCCAAGAGTGCCACAAATATGTCCATGAGATGGTATCATAAAATATTTCGATCAAGGATAAAACTGAGGCAAAGGGGAGTGGGTAATGATGCTTAATTATTCAAGAACATCCTCAGGAACGTATTTAAAATCAAGTAAAGTAACATTATTCACATACTCATGCGATGAACAATACAAAACAATATCGAATGAACTCTCATTCCGACCAAAGAGTAAGCAATACCAAACTCAGTAATAGAGGCTACATAAGGCTCAAAAGTGGAACCATCAGTAGTGAACTCAATAACTGCTTTAACATCTTGCGCGTCTTGGATTCGACAGGCTGTTGCTCAAGTACTAAATTGAGTGATGTAGTCATTTAACTGTAAGCCCAGATATTTTTAGTAAATTTTGGGCAAGAGAAATGTGCAGACATAACTTAATGCCATTTAAGTAGTTATGATACTCATACGTGATACTAGTCAGAAGAGAATGATACAAGTGCAATGATATATTCAGGAAATACGAGTTGCAAATTGAACTGTCTTACATGGAGCGAACAGCTGAAACATCAACAGGTGGACTTCCTTCTATCGTATTAATGATCTCCAGAATCACGGGTGCAGGATCACCTTTATGCAATTGAAGAGCTTGCCTTGAAAACACAATCAAAGGAGCCAAAAAAAGTACCCTTTCTCAGAATAGGCAAAATAACGTCTTCTTTTTTTTATAAGTAATTAAATATATTAGAAATAAGGCATTAAGGGAATGCCACCCGTATACAAAAAAGGCCATAGACAAAAAGGCCCTATACACCAATATGTGGGATAAACAATTCGAAACAATCTAGAAATTGATCAAGGGAAGGATTACATTCTCCCTTGCCCCAACTATACAAACTACTAACCACAAAACTTTTAATTTTAAATAAAGGCTTTTCTACTCCTCCAAAGCATCTCGCATTTCTCTCACGCCATACAGTGCACATCAAACAAAGTGGAATCATGGCCCAAACATGCTTCCTTCTTTTTCCCACTCTAGCACTCCTCCAAGCAATTAAGAGTTCCATAACGCTCCTTGACACAGCCCATTGTAAACCGAACCAGTTGAACACCACAGACCAAAGCTCCCAAGCGAAAGGACAATGGATTAAAAAATGATCCACCGTCTCCGCATCCCTCTTACACATACAACAGCAATTAACAATGATTCTCCGCCTTCGGATCAGGTTGTCAATGGTAAGAATCTTCCCTTGCGCCGCACACCAAACAAAAACACTCACTTTCAACGGTGCCGATGCTTTCCAAATTGCTTGCCAAGGATGGAGTTACCGCTCCCACATAACGCTTGGTAAAAAGATTTTACCTGAAAAGATCCTGATTTTGACAAGTTCCAGCGCATCTCATCTCCCCCTACTCCTATCCCTTGCATACCATACACTCTAGAATAAGGCTAAATAACACTATGATTACCGCTCCCCCATAACGCTTGGTAAAAAGATTTTACCTGAAAAGATCCTGATTTTGACATGTTCCAGTGCATCTCATCACCCCCTACTCCTATTCCTTGCATACCATACACTCTAGAATAAGGCAAAATAACACTATGCTCCCTTAAATTAATAGTGGATACCTTAACGTTTCATTCTTTTTCCCAACTCATCCTTCATGTCTCTGATTTTTTTCGAATTCCACCCAACCCCCAACCATCAAACAAAAAACCTACAAGATCGGGGTCACAATTTGTATCGATTGAGAAAACCGTTTGAATTCTTCCCAATGGTTATTTAAATCTAAAGGTTACTAAAATCTCAGACAGAAAATGTCACATGGTCTAGCATCACGTGGAGCCATAAGGCACCACTTGCATTTACTAGACCCAAACTAACCATGACCCCCAAGGGTATCCTAAAGGAAATTTAGAAAAAACACTCTCCCTTCCAATTCCATCTCTATCCGTCGATCAGTCAGCAATGATCCCCTCTTTCCATAACCCAAAAGTAGTATAACACATTATCAGAAAAATTCTCCCTCGTCTAACTCCCTCTGGCCCCCTCTTTCTGTATCCCATATCTGTCTCCTTCCCTCTCTGATTCCCTCTTTCTCCAATCTCTCTCACTCTATTCACCCCACCCACAACTGTGGAGAGTATGTATTTGGTTGGATAGGGAACGACAAGGCCTATAGAGAATGGTGAAGTGTGTGGCGAACGTAACCAGTATGTGAACGGTAGCTGCAGACTGTGAGTAGTATGCGCTGAACGCAGAGTGGCACTCTGACCTTCCCTCCCTTCCTTTCCCACCCCATCATTGCCACAACTCCTTCCCCTTCCCCTTCCCCTTCCCCTTAGCTGGCCACCACTTCCCTCCCGTTCATATACCCTCTTAACATTACCCTTCTTTCCCAACTTCCCTCCCTCCTGCAAACCAGAACCACCATCATCCCAGAGACCACAGGAGGGCTTACAGAATAGAATCATAGATATGCCGGTCATTAGAAAACTCTTGTTCATTGTAAGATCACTGAAGGCAACTCCACTTCAACCAAACCCAAACCCAAACCCAAACCCAAACCCAAAGACAAAAAAAAAAGAAAGAAAGAAAGAAAAGAAATTCAACCTCTGGATTAACATGTTTCCAAAACCCAATACCTAGCACCCACTCTACCAACCATAATTAGCAATACTCCTCACATTTCCCCGGGATAGGTCGGATTTGGGGCTATAAACATGGAGATGGGTGGCAACAGGTGGAATTGGGGTACGGCCCTAGGGTGAAAGAATAGAAGAGGTCTTTTAACCTTGTTCTGAATTTGAAGTTGAAGTTGTTATGATTACCTAAGTACATGATGAAATTGAGATGGTTTAGTTGCACTTACTAACATAGAGAAGAACAAGAGGGAGGTTAAGTGGTGGATGGGCGTGGGTTGTGGCAGAAAGGGAGGTTCAGTGGTGGATGTGTCAGTTAATCCAGTTCTAACAGAGGAAAGAAAACAAGAGAGGAGGCCCATGTATGTTGGGCGATCGCTGGTTTTTGGGATGGTCGATGGCACAGAGAATCCTCTAGTATTAGGGGACTAAGGCACCAGATTTCGATTCCATGTATTCCCTTGAGAGTTGAGACGTGCAGCGCGGTCTTTTTTATCAAACATTTAGTTGGGCGCAATGCATGTGACTAAACTGGAAAACATCGTATTGTCTAGTGTTCTTTTAAAAAAAAGCCTTATGAGTCGAAGTGAGGGCTCGCTAATACTTTAGGCCCAAAGTGTGATTTACACTTCATATTAATTGCAGATAAGAAACGCTATAATGAATGACTGGCCTTCGTTGTCAAATACAATTGAGGGACAGTATAAATGTAGCTTACTTAAATTTTACACGAGCTTGTGCATAGTGCTCCATCCGAATCAACGCATGCCCCCATGCATTCCAAACCGGAAAAACATCAATCTGAGATAAGGCCAAATAAGCACTCATTATCATGGGAAACAGGAAGCCAGATATATCAACAAAGTGCCAAAAGTTCACTTTTGATACATACTTTACACTTCCTGCAAGTATATACAGCCATGCTGTACCGTTCATCTACAATCAACCGATCACGAAGATGTGCAGATGACTCTTGGTCAGCAATATCATCAAGGGAAGCAGCAATTCCGGATCCCAGGAGGCTCTGCAGCAGTTCAGCACGTCCCAGCCAAATATCAGCTTGTGACACAACTTCAGACAGCTCATCAGTGGACTGACTACCCACACTGGAGCTTCCAGCATCAGACGATGAATCATCAGCATCTCGTCCTCTTTCCGAATTACTTGACAAGTCACTACCCCCAGCAACCTTCCTCAACTGGGATTTAGAAAAGATAAGCCCCTGTGGAAACAGAACTTGAAGTATCACTGCAATATCCCCCATACATAACAAGAGTAGAAAGAGAATCTTTGTTTGCCTTTGCCCACATATTTCCAATGGATATCAAATACAGCCCATACAAAACGATAGAGAAAAAAGAGAATAGAATGCAACCTGCACAAATGTTTCTGTGGCGTGATATGCACGGCCAATTGTTTCCATAGATGCATTTTCAGGCAACTGTTGGGAGCTCAACACATTTCTCATCTGATTAATGCACAAACTCAGAGCACCTTTGCCAGAGGTCAACTCATCAGAACACAATGAAAGAAGTGCCTGCAACCACATGACACAAGTCTTCAGCATAAATATCAGGAAGCATAACAGTAATAGTTGAACACAAGGTAGACAAATGTTTCTGATAAGCACAGACTGCAAGATAAAAGGAACAAGTGAAAATGATATTCAAATTTAATTGATCAGCAAACTGCAGGTACAACAGATACAATTGGCGTGTAATATGTGCGAAAATAACCACACATACTCCCTCCGTCCCAAATCGCTCACCCTTTTGGTGAAACCGTGCATTTTGAACGCAAAAAATTAGCATGAACTTTTTTCCAAAAATTTTTACACCTATTTAAAGATCTCATTGAGAGGAAGAAAATGGGGTATATTTGTTTTGTTTAAAAAATCTAACAAATATATTATCTTTTGCGTGCAAACTGCGATCAATTAGGGACAAAGGGGGCACTAATTTTGGAAACAATTTGTTTTCTAAGAATCATGCAAGAGCAATCCCTTGAATCTTTCCTGTTTAAGTCATAACCAGTATCATTATACAATCATTGTAGAAAAAGCAGAAGTAACAGTTGCACTGAAAGACAGAAGTGCTAGGCCCTCTAAGCGAGACAAGAACCAAACCCCGGAAACCCACCCACCCTCAATCCCAACCGCAAAACAATGGCCAACATATCTCTGGAAATCCTCCATCAAAACCATTACGTGGTTACTGTATACAATACAAGTACAACATCACACTGAAGGTGTAACAACACCACCACCACTGACCATTTGTTTCAGATTGCTTTAATTGATTCCCTTCCGATGTCAACCTTCAATTCACACATCACAGGGAACTGACCCACAAAAGCAACAGCAGCAGCAGCAGCATAGCGAAGAAATAAACCATAGTGCAACATAATCACCAAATAATGGCTCTAAGACCTATCATACCTACTTATCAAAAAAAAAAAAAACTATCATACCTTAAAGAGAATAATGTCAGGTGCACTTTCATATCGATGAGAAATACGAGCAGCATCATCCTTATTTGGATCACCTGTAAGCATCCATTCCTCAGCAATTGAAACAGGAGGAAATCGTTCCTGTCCATCTGTAGGATACAATGAAACACGATCCTCTTGAATTCCAGTCATTGCCTCCCAAGTAACTTTTTCAGATGGTGCTAAACCAGAGCCCTTTCTTTTCCTATAAGCCTCCCTTGGAGCAGTCTTATCACCATTATTGCGTGGAGTCCAAGAAAAAGCTCTGCGAGCCTCTTTTTGCAAGTTACTTAGACTGTTAGTAAAAGATGACTTTGTAGGCATGCCAGTTCTTGTCTTCGGCCTTCCTTTCGGAACTGAGACTGATACTCTAGGCTCTCTGGAAGGAGAGCTGATACTCACAGCAATAGCTTTGGCAGCATAAGTTAGAGTGACACTATTGTCTCTCAAGGAAGGAAATTCTTTAAGAATCTGGAAAGAAAAATTCTCATAACAAGATGAGACATAAGTGTAAGAAAAAGTACGTTGCAATATCTAATATTTGGCTGCTGATACAGGAATTAAAGAAATTCCAGAAGAAGAAAGATACCAGCGAAGCAGATTGCAGCTGTTTTCTCATCAGCAGAACCTCCAAGATCAAATGGGGATGCTCATGCAGGGAAGAACATCTCTGCTGCCATGGCAACGGCAAGGCCGACAAAACACGAAGACCTAAGGCCCATGAGTTAAGCCGACCAACTTCAAGCGCTGACAAATTACCATCTCTTCTCTTCAAGAAAAAATGGACCTTCATGAACAACAAAAACATAAGGCCAAGTTAAGAACAGAAGGTTATAGAATTCGGAGCAATATTTCTTTCTGTATTTCTTTAAGATACAAGAGTGAATGAAAACTATCTTAAGCCATATTTTTACCATATTTCTTAGAGATAGAAAAAGAAAGCATGTAGACATCTCATATAAATTGAAAAAACCACTTACAAGAAGCTGCTTTGACCGCAGGTTGGGCAATAGCTGCATTGCACCCATGGCGACTGGGAGGGCATCATCAGAGTCACGCAGGGAAGAAAGAAAACGTGAGGCTTCTGCCGGACCTCCACCATTTAGTGGGTCCGCAGTGAGAAGCTTAACGAGTTGACGACCTTGCAGTTCTCTCCGCAACTCTATCGATAATGCTGCACTTTCAGCCACTTCCAAAGCAGCAGAAACAGCTCCTTTTCCAGCTAGTCTAAGGGCAAGACCCTCGGGATCTTCCTTACATTCTGCTTCAACCTGACAATTACATGAGAGTGGAATGGAGAGTACTCTAAGATTGTAAAAGCATTACTCCTTAAACTCTTAAGTTCCAGAAGAAAAGTACTTTTGTTTTCTTTTCTTTTTTTTTTCCAATGAAATCTTGAGAGAGAATTGAGTTGTCACCTCTTGCCAGCTGCTGTAATGATCATCTGCGCAAAGAATGTGTTTGTATCTCAAGAGAGCTTGTCTCATTTGAACAACCTGATAAACAATGAAGAAGCAGTTCAACATAACCGATGAGATGAGCCTAACAACGCAACCAGCTCAAGTAAAAGCACATATACTGTCCTATCAATCTTCAGCAACAACCATCAAGAAGAGAATTTACACCATCCGTACAATTCCTAAAATCATGCAATAAATTGCGAATTGCACCACCAGGTACCTCATCCTTAGCTGGGTAACTTTCAGGCAAGTGGCAGCTGCACATAGTTATGACATCAAGAGCAGCATCCAGTTCCCATCTATGCAAATATCTGAAACAGAACATAAAATTTCAAGAAAGGCTACAAGTGCAACATCCAGTTCCCATCTATGCAAATATCTGAAACAGAACATACAATTTCAAGAAAGGCTACAAGTGCAAAAGATCTGTTATAATCAATCATGTAAGTATAATAGAGAAACAGTCTGTATTAGGTGTAAAAGTCACCAACAGATGAAATAATTATCCCCAACAAAATCCCTTTGAAAGAATTGTTTCAAGAGTGCAAGATGTTACTTTCTTTACCCTAGTGGAAATACAAGATACAGAAAGGATGACATCAAAAGAGCAAACAGTGCTATTCTACCCCCCAATAGATATTTCAAACAGAAGACTTCAGCTAGACAAAATTGTCATACGCTGTTTAAAAAAAAAAACCAAAGCGAATTATAAAACGGCGTTGAATTCTACATACTTGAGTGCGAGTCTTGCAGCCAGCTGTTTATCCTTCAATCGCAGACAATACTGCCAACTATTGCTCCACATGTTATGAACTGCATAACCTTGAGATTGCCCTGTGACTGAATTACTTTCCTCCCCACGTTCAATGAGCAGCTGCAGTAACCGGTCTGATGCTCCATTACGCAGACAGCGATCAGAAAGAGCAAGAGCATCCATCAGCTTTCCTTCATCGATTAATCTGATTGAGAAAACCTATTAGATGCTGATATTCAATGGCATAAAATATCATAAGGAAAATCTTCTGCACTAGTATAGAACAAAAGGGAAAAAGGAAAAATACAAAAACCTATGGAGGACGTGAGGAGAGAGCAAAACAAACTCAGACGGCAAATGAGATCAGCAATATTAGAAGATTCAACTCAACCATTCACCAGGATTTTCTCCAATGCAAAAGCATGAAAGCATTGGTCTACAGTAAGAAGCTATATCTACTTTGCAAGTCAATCGCTCAAAACCTAGGCTGTCTCTTTTTACTCTTAACTTCTTACCTCCTCTTCTCGTCATCAACTTCATGAACTTCCCATTTGTCTGAGTACAACTGGGCGTCAAGTTCCCAAGATCCCAGATAAAGGCAAGCTGCTACCTTAACTTATGCAACACTTGTCAAATAAGATTCCTTTTACTACTTTCCCTACCTACAGTCTGTCCTTCAGTGCCTTTGAGAACCACGGTTTTTTTTTTTTTTTTTTGATAAGTAATAAAGTTTTACTGAAAAGGCATCAAGGGGATGCCACACATGTACGCAAGAGAAGGACAAAATATAAAAGAACCTATAAACCCCTCTATTCCCCAAAAATATTTAATATATCAAAAAATTGGCTGAAAGTAGGGTTGCACTCCCTCGACTCCCAACCATACAAAGTAGAATCAAAAGACTTCTAATCTTAAACAATGGCCTCTCGTCCCCATCAAAATATCTACAATTCCTCTCTTCAAATTGACCATATCAAGCACAGCAGGATCATAATCCATAGCTTCAGTCTTCTTCTAGCCACTATAGCCCCATACCATTCTTCGAATAAGCTCCACTATCGTCGTAGGGAAGACCCGCGACATGCCCTACAAAACAACAACATTCCAAAGCTCCTTGGCGACTGGACATCAATAAACAAATGTGTCACTTCATCTCTCAAGGACATACAACACCGATTCACCATAACCATCTGACACCATAAACGATTATCTATAGTGAGAATACTATCCTTAGCTGAACAGCAAGAAAAAAAGAAACCTTGGTTGGCGCACAAGTACCCCAAATGGCTCTCCAAGGAAAGTACGTACTTGCTTCTCCAGCCAAATCTTGGTAATAACCTTTCACCTGAAAAGACCCATTCCCTGTAGGGATCCACCACAAAAAAAATCCTCCCCTCTCCCCACATCCCTCACAGGATATAGCTTTCCAAAGAGATCCATCAACTCCTCAACTCCCAATCTCGAACCCCACCGCAAAGCGTTGGGTCCCACCGCACCATATACCCTTCCAATTTGAGATAATCTGTCACTGCCGCACCCCCATCCGCCGCCAACTGAAATATAGAAGGTTAAGCATCTCACAACCTAATATCTTCACACCAAAAATGCTCCCAAAACTTCACCCTCCTTCCTACCCCCACCTTCACACTAATATGCCTTGAAAACTCACCCAACCTTCTCCTAATACCCTTCCAAAGACCCACCCCATGCGACACTTGCATTTCCAGCAAGGACCACTCACCCCAACCTTGCCCATGCCTAGCACACACCACTTTCCTCCACCATCTATTCCTTTCACAGGCAAACCTCCACAACCATTTCCCTAATAAACATTGATTGGAAATAGCAAGCCTCTCTCTCTCTCTCTTAAACCCCCAACATGAACTAAAGAGCAAACTATATCCCAATCTACAAGATGATAGTTAAACTCCTCCCCCAAACCACCCCAAAGGAAATCTCTTTGCAGCTTCTCTAACCTATTGGCCACCAAAATAGGAATAGTAACACCCGACATAAAGTATGTAGGCAAGCTTAACAAAGTGCTTTTAATAAGGGTCATCCTACCCCCTTTTGACAGGTACTGCGTCTTCTAACCCGCAAGCCTTTTCTAAAACCTCTCAACCACTGTTTCCCAAACCGGTTTAGACTTGGAATGTTGCACTAAAGTAAGACCCAAGTAAGAAGAAGGGAAAGAATTAACCTTGCACCCCAAGACCTCTGCCAAGGGCACATCAACCACGCCAACAGGAACAATTTCAGACTTGCCCACATCCACCTTGAGACCAGACACGGCCTCAAAACACATCAAAATAACTCTAAGATAACCCAACTAAGAACCATCCACACCATCAAAAATGATGGTATCATCCGCATAAAAAGAATGAGACCACTACATCCGCACCATCCACACTACCTAACCTGAAACCCTCCAAATAAAACCCTTGCACGGCCTTCGTAATCATCCGGTTAAAACTTCCATAACCAAGATTAACAGCAGAGGAGACAAAGGATCACCCTGCCTCAATCCTCTAGTTGACTTAAAGAAACCAGCCAAGGAATCATTCACCAAAATTGATAATCTCACCATCAACTAAGAGTGACGTTAACCATCAACTATGAATGACGTTAACAAATCCAGATACAAATCATCCCTAGTCCCTAGACATTACATCTAGATGAGCTAATTTCATGGGAAACATCATCTTAACGAACAAGGAATTCTTTTACCACACTGATAAATGCATAACTAGCTCACAGCATTGGTAAAAAAACAAACTTTGAGCGATTATCACACTATCTTTTCAATGTTTCCTTACTTCGGTTTTGGTCTTTACCATAAACATTTCATCTTTCATATTTTTCATAAATATTGAATTTTTTTTGAAGGGATAAATGTTGATTTGAAAGAAGAAACCCTTGTTAGATAATAACTTAACATAATTTTGCGCCTTTAGTAAGACTAAAATTACCAGAAATCACAATCGTTTCTTCCTCTCTCCATGTGGAAAATGCAAGTATTTTAACATGCATGAAGATATCCTAACAGATGGTCTAGTTCACAAGGAAGCATGATCCCCAACCATAGAACAAGACCCTCCCAAGCTTTCCAAAGAACAAGAATCAACACAAAAGATGATAAGAAAGAACCGTTGGCATGACATAGGAAAGAAACCATATTACCTCTCAACTGCTCTTTCATAAGGGCCCTCATTCTCCCAATCAAAAGAAAGAAAAACCCTCGTATCAAGTTCAGGAACTTCGGATTTGGGGGACTCATGCCAATGTTCAGAAGCTGCATTCACTGGACTGTGGAGGTCTGGCAAAGTTGTTGATAAGTTAGTATTACCAGTAATATCATCAACTTCTGACTCATTATCGCTCTCCAGTTCGCGGTATCGCTTAATGGCAGTTTTTGGCTCAGCTTTAACTATGCCATCATCGGTGTGAAGTTCTGCTGATACAGCAACCTCCAAAACTCGATGAAGGTTGGTTTGCATTTGTATCCAGCGGTTCAAGGTCGGGAACCTGTTTACGACGGAAAGTGTAAATTAGACAACAGTCATGCCTTCAAGATGAAGCAATGCTGCTCTTCTCCACAGATGTATGCTCAAATTTTACCTCTCAGATTGATCAAGAGCAAATTCATAGAACCACCTGTCCTCATCAGGTGTTTGCAGTAACCCATCATTGAAGGAACTACAAATGGATGAATCACTGCCATGATATAGTATACCACTTCCAAAAACACATGCTAAGACAGCCCTCACAGGGGATAGTTTAACAAGATGCTTCACTATATCCAACTGGAGAGGATACAGAGAGATTCCAGGTATGGCTGAGGATCGACTGTAGGAATTTGGCTTAGCATCTTTAGAGGTAGGGGAGAAAAGTTTACTCTCAGGGAAACTTCTGGGAGATGTAGGAGTCACTGGAATGCAGGCCCAGGCATGTCCCGAACGTGGGGGATAGACTGGAGGCACACATGCTGAAATAACTTCGTGGACAAAATCAGCAAACATAATTTCAGCTACCTTTCCAGCTGCATCCGTGCTTCCTCGTTCGAACACCAGGCGAGTCAAAAGCTGCAAGCCAGACGATATAAAATGAGAGTAGTCGTAACCATGACTATTGACACCACTTGACAATATTAAGGAAACCTGGGAGAAGGCATGTAACCTGTTTGGTAACCCTTTTCAGTTTCTGCTTTCACAAGACTCATTTCACTAACTGTTTTTGAAATCTGTCTTCGGCAAAGTTTCCATGATACAAATACTAATCCACTTTTAAGGAAACACCAAAAACATGTTTTAACTTTTCGTAAACTGTTTTCGCACAAAAATGGAGACCATATGTTTTAGACCTTGGTGATGACCATATTATAGCCACATCGGCTTCACCCAATGTGTGCGAACAAGCCTTTGACAAGTATTATCACACTTATCACTGTCGCTAAGGAAGAAATTAGGACAACAGTAAACTAGAGGGAACAATACCAACAGAGAAAAGAGGGGGGGAAAAGGTAAACTTCTAGAAAGAGGACTCTACAGAATTCTGATACTTAAGGTCAAACAATCAGCTTACTTTCCCATCCTGCTGCTCGGGAACTGTAATCATTCAAACACGCAGGGGAAAATGGGAAACTCCAAAACGTGGCCCAAGAAAGAGAGCTAAGGAAACTCATTCATGCAATTTTTCTGCAAGATCCATACTGATTGCAGCACTTTTGATGGGTGTATTATCCATTTGGACATCCTATCCAGCACAAATAACCCTAAGCAGTTACAGTTCAACACACTTCCAACATACTTAGGTATCATATAATTGTTATGAGGAAATAGAGCATCCTTTGACAAAAGTTTCTCATATCTTAGCTGCAAGGACGCACCCTAAAGAAATCTTCCAGCAACAAGGCACAGCAGATCTTGCATCAGTGTATCACATGTATTTTATTGCACGAAACTTGGTAATCAATTCATAGACAAGAAACTTACATCTTTAGGCCACTCATACACGAGGGAGAAATAGTTAAAATCATGAGTTGTATCGGTCCCATCAACTATGTCCCCAATTGCAGCAATGTGGAGAATAAACTGTGAAAGATATGTTGTTGTCCTGGCACTCAATGGCCCGAACAATCTCCTTCCAGAATCTTTTACATCATAACCAGGAGGTTGACCAATCTTTTCACCAACAGCAGAATTAGGTGATGCCTGCTTTATAGCTCTTAATCCAAGACCAAGAACTGCATCCTTGTCATAATTTAGAGGTTTACTATCAGCATATGCACCTTCCCCTTTCGTAGAATCTCTTTCTGTCTCTTCATCAGCAACAGCTCTTGCAAGATTATGAAGCTTACCTGAAATTGGAAGTCACAAAAAGGAAATATTAATGCATCTTTTGCGACTAATCAAAGGAGCAACAATGATATGATATCAACAAGATTATGAGAAAACACCCAAGATAAATGCAAAAAAATATAACCAACCGGCAACCACATCCCCAAACCTTAAGCTATTAGGACCAGGGCATAGTCACTAAGTCACAGCGAAGAATGGGGGAGGTTAGTTTCCAAGTTGAATGATATCTAATAGAAGAATGGGTGCATAAAAGTGGAATATCAGTTAGTGGAGAGAAGGGAAATTGAAGATAACAATGTCATCTTGATCAGGAATTTGTAGGTGTCTGCGTGCCCATTTGCAGAAGTTTCTGAGTCCAATGATTTAGGCAATTTCAACATGGATTTTACATAGGCACTAAAGAGAAGGCAAAAAGGAGGAGCAGATCATATAATCACATTAAAAATTGCCAAGTATTGAGAGTACCTTGGGCCTAAAACTAAATTTTAGAAATTGGAGTTGACTCCAGTGGGCTCCATCGCTTCTGTTGTAAGTTGTAGAGTGGGATGACTTGGATGACCTCAATCTAGTAAGTAATATTTAAGTTTGGAAAAGACATCAAATGTCGAAGTAGAGTGGAACTGCATAGTGGGTTCTAGGTTGCAAGTGAAAATAGTTATCTTAAGATGTAACTTTAACTGATCACGTACAAGTTGGAATATATGCAAAAAAATACACAAGTTGCTCCTCTTTTTAGCACCATTTTATAATAATTATTTATGCCTTATTCGGATTCAAATTTGAGTTTGGGTTTTGTTTTGGGGGTAATGAGTTGAGAGAGAAATTAGGGTAATAATTGGAGACAGGTGTAATGAGTGGAGAGAGAGAGAGAGAGAGAGAGAGAGAGAGAAATGATTGGAGATATGGGTAATGAGTGTTTTTTTAGTTGGAAATTTTTTTTCCAAGTTTGAATCCAAACAAAGCATTAGTTATAAAATTACAAAACTGAAATGGACATTTCCTAGTGTTGGTCCCATTGATTATGGGTTTTGAAAGCGGCTAGAATTCAGTTTTACTTCTTCCTAGCATCAAAAGTGATTGCTCCAAGACTCAAACCCATGTTCTCAGCTCTCACATGAGTCACAGCTGTTCTTTACCATCGGACCAAGCAACATCTCAAGAAGAAGAGGGGGGGAGGGAGGAGAAAGAAATAGATAAACAGGGTACCACTTAGAAACTGCCGCTTCCCCTTGTGAGCATCTTCAATCATCTGGTGCAGCATAGAAAGAGCACGTTCCCTATGTCCTTGTCGGGGCAAATCTTTCGATGATGTAACTATGCTATCCCCAGATAAAATGGCCTGAAGAGCCGGAGGTTTGTCCTGAACCAAGATAGACGGAGGTTTATGCATCACCAGCGAGCCATAAAAATTTACCAAATCATATGAGCTGCATTATTTACCCTACAAAAACCAAGAAGGTCAACTAGAAAGCCTCTATCTCACCTTCAACAAGCCACAGACCAACAGGAAAAAATATTGAGTTTTTCTGATACCAATAAGTTAACAATGTATGACATAACTAGAAAATTGATTATGCGAAATAGAGCAACAAAGTAGCACTTATATTCCACAACAGATGGTACCATCATGCAGCATATAGAGGAGTGAATAAGAACAGTTATCCATCACGCAGCGTTTATCCATCTTCGATATGGCACTTTGACAATTGGCATTCAATTACCATCCTCAAGTTTCTCAAGCTGATAGGTGCGTGGATGATGACATTTACGCCCCCTAAATTACATGTGTTTAGCCCATTTATCTTATTATTCAGTTGGCTTAGCATGTTTCGCGTGTTTTCAGTTTTGACAATCATTTGACGTGAAACGGGCTTATGGGAGGAATTGAGATGGTTGAAGAAAAAAATGAGAAGCCTTGGATACTCAAAACCTTTCAAGGGAATTCAAATCAATCCAATTCTGAAGGAAAATTCAAGAGTTCGATTCAATCTTGAATTAGGAGACAAATCAGTGCATTGTTTAGTATTTTGACCATATCTCTCTCATCCAATGTCTGATTAGGGTGATTCAAGTTGGGTTGGAAAGCTGATTTGAAGGGCTACAACGTTGTGTGAAATAGGATCTTCCCAACTTGAACATTTACTAGGTCAAAACGGATTTGCAAGAAGAGTTTAAAATGCTGAAAAAGTGTAGCGTCTGGATGGAAGTTTGGTGCGTCCTGACCGGATTTGCAGCTGTTTTTGGGTTACTTCCCTGGGCCACGCGTTCAGACGGGATACCCAAGTGTCCGGACGCTCAACATCTATTTTGATGCACAAGAAAGTCGATTTTAAGGGTTTTGGAAGAGCAAGCACATAAACAGAACCCTAAGTCGTTGTTAGGATTACTTCTCATTCTCCCAAGGGCTAGAGGGCTAAGGGAGCAAGACACGAAGAGAGTTCCGGCATTCTTCACAAAAACCTTGATGGATCCCGCACCTATGGCCGACTAAACTCCTCTATAGGGTCAAGATGAAGCTCATCCTTCGAGTAACTATATTGATGTTTGATTTTAGGCTTGTCTATTCGGATCTTGTTTGTTTTTCCAAATTTCAAACAGGTTCATACAAGGGTTCAAATTATTTTGCGATTACCGGTTGAGATGGATTATACTACGTAAAACGCGTTGCACTATTAGACGATCTGTCAACTGCCAATTTGAAACGGTTCATAGTAAAACAATTCGTTTTAGGCGGAGATAGTCCATGCCATTTGGTGATTCATAAATAATCATTAAAAGATATCATTGGGGCTTGCAATCCTACGGTATATGGGTTGATTCAAATATACGAGAGGAGGAATGATTTGAAACCTCAGAACCTTCTTCCCTCAAATTCTATTCACTTTGATTGCTTTCATTTAGTACTAACAATTTTAGGAAATCAATCATCTATTCTTTTCCCGAATTAATTGAGGAACTAACTGAAATTTCTGTGACTAAGCCTTATACTCCCCGTGGAACGATACTTAGAGTACTTGCCACAATTCTTTTGAGGGGTAGTAATTCTTCATTTTTTAATTAAATTTCTGGTACGGTAAATCAGTGATCAGTAGCTTCCTCGGACTGCTCTATTAGCCAAAACAAGTCCTCACAGTTATCCATTTGATCGCTGTTGATGTAAGGATAGAACAAATAAATAAAAGTAGTACCTTTGAGACATATAACGGAGGAAACATTCAGTCCACAGGACGTCAAACTAGGATTTCCTGTTGTTTGACGCTTCAAGTGAAAGTAAAAGCAATTCACAATGAAAGTCTCATCCTATTACCTGCTCCAGTAATTCAAGCGAACGCTTGAGGACACGCCTTGTCACAGAAATAATCCCAACTTCATGAATCTGATCCCAATAAGTTGAACCTATCTTTGGAGAACCTCCAGGATAGATTTCAGATAGCATAACCTGAGCCTGCAAACGAGAAATTCTACCGATTGTCTCATACCAAACCATTTTAAAGCTCTTAATTGCACTTCAGGATCATGAAATTGAAAGATATAGCATGAATTGGTTCCATAACATGTCAGATGCAAAGTTGGAGCAGGGAACACATAAGCCATGAAAAAATGACTCGAAAGGATGATTACCCAACACGTATCTGCGGATCCAATGCATTTCGAGAAAAGGGGCAAAAAAAGTATAAAAGGAATTAAGTAACCCTGATTAAGCAAAAACACTAGAAATAGAGCCACACAACACTAGTTGTAGTTCTCCAAGGACCATAGGCTATTGAACACCTGTAGGGATAGGGATTTAAAGGTAGAACCGCAGAAGGAAAGCATAACTCCTACAAGGAGGGGGAAGAAAAAAGAGGGAGAGACGGAGGGGTCTGCCATCAGATTCATTCTCAATAAGCTACAAGGTTGCCGATAAAAAATAAAAATAAACTACAAGGCACTCTAGACTTTCTTGCTAAATCCTCAAGATTTCGTCACAATGTTCAAGAGCCCAAGGAAACTTATGCTATTTCATTCCATCAATAGCAAAGCAGTGGTATCTGAATGTTTTGAAAAAATCTAACCAGGTCAATAACAGAAAAGTAATACAATCTTCATATTATAGTTGGGTGACATTGCCTGATCCAGAAGCTTTTGGGACATAGTTGCAGACTTTGCCGAACATGTAGCAACATCAATACACAGAAGAATCTGACATCAAATACAAAGATGTCATCCAAGATGTCCAAAATTACAAACACACAAAAACATAAAACAAAAACAAGAATTCATCTCCATTTGAAGGAGGGAAGCAGATACATGTCTCCTATGCTACTTACTTACAGCAGCTAAAGGACCAAGCTGAGAGCGTAAAGAGGAAAAATCCAATTCTTGGACAGCGGAAGTACCATCAGCAGCACGGGACACTGCATCCTCCACCTGCAAAGGTAATAAAAAACAAGTTTGCCAGCAGGAGTCAAATAAGAAGCCAGTATCACATAGCCTTTGTAGGTGACCCAATATCCAAACTGGAACAACAAAATACCAACATTAGTTCATGACAAAAGAACAACACAGCATTACTGTTCACTATGAACAAGAGATACTATTGACCAGTGACCACAATTTCAAACAAGGGGTCCTTCAAATTCCACCCCAATCAATGACCTTAAAGTACCACTGTAAGGACATGGGACCAGAGTCCAGACTCCCGAGAGTGCAGGCCAGACCTCTGGCATTGCTGTAGAGCACGATACCTGTGGGGCTCCCCACTTAGGGTGACGGAAGGGATAGAAAACTTAACTGACACTCTACTACTTTCTTTCTTTTTTCCATCCGTTAAACCTAATCTACTCTATCCTAGGGGACTTAGGGAAGGGGATTGGTGCTTGCGGGAATCGAACCTTGCCCATGTGAATGTGAATGGGAGTATGAGGGAGGCACCAATTGCACTCCACTCCACTTGCACGCTCTGTGAAGCAAAGTCCCACATCGCTTGGGTACCAAAGTAATATGAAGAATATAAGCGTGAGAGCACCCTCACTTCAATAGCTAGCTTTTGGGGTGAGTTCTACCCCAAGACCGTGTAACTTGGTATCAGAGCCGGGTATGCCAAGGATGGGTAGGGTGCCTGTCCTAGCCTGCATGCGGCAGGTGCTGCCAAGTGAGCACGCTGGGCATGAGGGAAGGTGTGAAGCGAAGTCCCACATCGCATGGGTACCAAAGTAATATGAAGAATATAAGCGTGAGGGCACCCTCACTACAATAGTTAGCTTTTGGGGTGAGTTCTACCCAAAATCATGTAACACTGGTACTTTCAATCAGTCAAAAACTGCATACAATGAGGATAACAGGCCACATTCTACACTAACTCCAGCAAGTCTTAAGAAACAGCCTACTACGTAAAGAAAACAACCATTATCAGGATATCAAAAGGCATTTATGTGTTCTCAAACTACTGAATCAGTAACCCACTGGAAAATGTCTCCTTAAGTTGGACACTGCTAGATGACTCGAATTCAGCTCTTTGCAAGGCGCAAAATGATGTTTTATCATGAAATGCAGCTTCCGATAACTACATGTGGCGACATTTCCTTGCTCAAAACCACTCTAACAATATACCCCTCCTTGATATAAGTTATTGTTTATGCACATTAACTGAAGCCTTGTTAAGATCTGAATAAACCAACTATACATAATGCCTCTTGTGAACCAAGATGTAAAAAAACTGATCACCACACATATCCATAACCTAGGCCAAAACTGTCCCCCTTAGAATTAAGAAGAGCCGGCACCACACGACGACTAAGGCTCTGGCATAGGGATCCTTCATCCAAAAGATCTCAAACTTGTTTCTGGAGCCCTACCCCTTCTCTTGGTGATAACTCATTGGCTGGTTCCGTGGGAAGAGCTTAACCAGGCACCGAATCATTCTGTTGAATATATCGCATGGAAATAACTCAGGACACAATGCCTGAGGGCAAATCTCAACGTGCTGTCCCATAAGTTCCTTAACAGCTGCTGGAGCTTCAAAAAAAACACCCAAACTACTACAAATTAATGGGTCCCCTCATTTTTACGTTTTTTTTTTACCACAAAAGCAAATCAATATACACCTTCCGCATAAACCTGAAATTAATATCGCTGGAAATGCTAGGATGGGAAGGTCTAAAGTGAGATTGGATATTGTGGTGGAAAAAAAGGGTACGTACTGTAAAACTGTGGATTGCAAAGCTCAACAGCGAATGGAGGAAAATAACATTTGTAGCTGAACCATATTGATTGGGCCACAAGGCTTAGGGACACAAGGTTCTAGTATCTGTACTAAAAGGCTTTATGCACAACAAAGTTTTCTGCCTGAGAGCACTTAAACTCATAGTTGTCAATCCCGTACCGTACCGGCCGGTACGTACCGGAATTGAAGAAAACCAGTACCTTAACACCCCAATACCATTCTGGGCCAAATACCAGTCGGTACCGCTCGGTACCGGCCATTTCGGGAAATACCGGCCGGAAAACAAATACCGGAAATTCCATCCGGAATGTTGCAGTTTTTTTTTTCTTTTTTTCTGTTTTCTGGAACGCTAAAAAAAAAAAATTGGTTTTGTTTTTTTTTCTGGAACGTCAATTAAAAAAAGTTGCCGGTTTCAGAATTTTAGCAAAACGTGGGCTTATCTATAGTACGTGCGCGAGGCTCAAAATCCCGGATTTGCACCCCCCCTACACGCAAATAACCCGTGACGTGCACCTGGTTAATTGGTTTTCGAATCAGTTTTTCCAAATTGCATTCAGCCATGGTCTGTTTTCCCGAGCGCGCGAAACCTCTCCTTGGATTTTCATTCACAAGCTCACTAGTGTGCAAAGTCTTTTAAGGTGGAAAAGAGTTTTGTAACTAAGCAATGTGGGACAAAAAGGCAAACACAATGTTTTATGACTTCACACCAAAATCCCAACAACAATTTATTTATTATGATCGTGAATCAGTAACAACGTCTTATGACAAGTATTATTGTTAATAGAATTTTTCTGCGCGATTTATACACTTGCAATGTTTGATTTTGGACTCCAAATGGTGAATTTTGTTGTCTTAATATAGATATTTTATGATGAATTTCATGGTATGGGGGATTTTTTTGAATTATAATTATATATAATTATTATGTATATTGTAGTTGCGGTAAATCCGAAACGGGTACCGTACCAGTAGGAAAACCGATACCCTATCCGAAACGGTATTCAGAACTATGCTTAAACTAAAAAGCCAAAATAATGAGGCAATAGTCAGTATATATCCTCAACACTATGAATTGAATCTTTGACTCCAAACTTATTTTTATCATACTTATATGTGCTTCATTTGTCAAAAAAAGAAGTGTGCCTCAACTGTATGAAACATCTCTTGCTCTGGAAATAGAACAAAGATAACTTGAAGGACACAAACATGTCGCACACATGTCAAGAAGTCTCCAATAAGTGTCAGACACAAACATAGAACCATCTGAGAAGTCTCTATCCTTCTCAGGCAATAACTAGCGTGACTTGAGTAAGCTTATGAGTAGAAAATGTAGAAAATGATATTTTTCCTTACAAGATAAACAAAAGACAGCAAATTGGGAACATACAGATGCTTTTCTGAAGGCACCATCTACCCATTCAGCTAGTTCGAGTGTTGCCTTATCTTCTGGAGGCAACTGAAATCGATGAACAGCCTCTTCTCCAATGTCATACTTTGCCCTTTGCATGCAACTGCACAGTTAAATATGTCAAATTAAGTGACATGTGTCCGCAATTATAGGCAGTGAGGAATAAAAGGAGGGGAAAAGATGACAAACAGAGCAACCATATGCATTGATATTGACCAATTTACCAGCACATACAGTTATAACGGGAATGAAACTTGCAAACTTAAATAACATAAGACTTATAATCCCAATAAAACCAACAAATATATTTGATTAAGGTGTAGTGTGCGCCATAGCCAGATTGCTACATTTTATAGTCTTTCTTTCGTAATAAAATAAGACCTCTAATTTTGGCAAAGCCCCAAAAATTCACCCACTTTGATCCTAAGGCCGAGCAAATTAAAAAATTCACTCTTTGTTCAAAGTCTATCCACAACACCTACATACCTAAATGCCAGCAAAATAAAACATTTTCATATCATTATCCTCATCAATAAATGAAGAATCATACACATTTTCTGCCCAAATCTCCAGAGGAAGAGAAATTTCCTATCTAAAGGTCTAGCCAACTGGAAACTATTCGAAAGGCTCCAATAGTGTAGCCCATCTTAAATAGTTAAATCTAAATGGACAATGGCAAGAAAAATTGAAAGAGTAAACATGCAAGGTACAAATCAACTTCAACTAAAAGATCTAAGATAAACATAACTGTTTTCTTTGATATAAAGAGGCCTCAAATTTTCGCTTAAGGCCCCCAGAAGTATTATTGGGCAGGCCGCGGTATGTATTACCATACTTACATTTTCTAATAACATGTAACCTGTTTTCCCTTGGACATCGCTCTGAATGAAGCACACGCAGTTGAACCAAAATTATACTACACTTACTATACTTACATCTTCCCTTTTGCGCTTTTAAAAAGACTGAATTTTATCCAGTTGAACCAAAATTAGACTAAATGGTTAAACCATCTCCTCCAAAGGCCAAATTGAACTCCAACCCCTCCCCAAGCCACCTCCATCATCAAAAAGTCAATAAGCCATTGTTGTGCTCCACATATTTTGGAAAAGCAGTTGTAGATATACTACCACAGAAATAAATGTTTTAACTTTCCTTTCTCAACCACTACTTTACGATTATGTAGAATATCATTTCATTTGTCATTTTGAAAAGCTTTGATGTGAGGGGGAATAACATTTCCGTTGAACAGACTTCCTAATCTGTGATTTAGTAGATGTCTTGTGCATTTCCAGGGGGATTCACCGCATTCTTTACTCAAACTGTAAGGCATAAACTTTTCACAGAGTCCTAACCCTAAAATAGTTTCACTAAAGCAATATGTTTCAAGCACGAGGACTTCAGCAAAACGCCAAATCTAAACTCAGGACTTACATCTCTCTTTCTCGGACTTGTGATTGGAGGGACTAGTGAACTGTACATATAACAAATACCGCTGTTCTAATTTGGTAACCCTATGAGTACTTATACAACTACGGATGGTTGATTTACGCAAATTCCGAGCAGAAGCTCCAGGATTCAACGTGCCAAAACACTTTTTGGCTTATTCCAATGAACAAAAGCACCAATCATACAACAAACTGTAAGGTAGAAACTAAAATTCATGGTGACGCAAAACAACATAAAGCTTTCAACAACAATAGCATAAAAATTGTCCGTCTAAGTTTTTATCCAATGAAAAAAAAGTTTCTTGCCTTCGTCGCCTTACAAACAAAACATTTGTCCTGTATTACTGGTTTGCATGCAAATCAATGAAATGAGGAGATGATCATCAAGCTAAAAGAAACCTACTAATATAATTGAACTCACAGATTGAGTAACTTAGACGGGGCTGCACGTAATACAGTCAATGTCTCCTTCCATCTCCATTGGCGTTCAGATAATGGTACAAGACGTTGCAAAATTGACAAACGCCATTCCCAGTCTTCAACAAAACGCCTAGCATTTGAGATTCTCCAATCTAACACTTGTACCCCACTAGCAGGTATATTGCCAGTCAACCCATTCTCCTGTTCAAGCACAGAGGATGGTAGATTCTGGTGCAGAATATCAAGTATCATTCCTATGAAAGATACAACCATCTTGTTTCCCCCTTCAAATGTTGCATGGTCAGCATTATCCCCACCATAGATGGTAGACGATGACAAATGGCTCCCATGTGAAACACAATGTGTTGGATTGACGGAAAGATCATCCATATGTAAGAGCGAGATAATAATGTTCACCATCAAAATCTGCATATTGTTTTACATTGACCATTACACAAGCAGTAACGACTTTTCCTTCTTCAAAAAATGCAAAACAACACAACCAACAAAGAGCATTTTAAGTTCAGAGAGTGAGAGTCATGCTAGAGCAGATTCATAAATACGTTTAAGATACCGGCAACCTACTACAAGGACAATCAATGTATCACTTTGTGGATTACAGCAATTAAGATCTTGACTTAGAAGACAAATTTGTTTTTCTAAATCTCGAATGTATTTCGCAATACACTAAGTCTTTCTATTCATCAAGTCCAAGACCCACACGATCTACTTGGGTATGGAATCGGTGATCACTTAATATATGTGGGGTCCCTCTTCACCTAATAGCTTAAGCTTTTGCCCACTGATATAAACTTCATTCATGGTATCAGATCTAGGTCCATTTCAGCCCACATTAACAAACAAAACAAAAAAAAGTGGCCACGTCTCGAAACTTCTAAAAATATATTTAAAAAATTAGCACACATGACACATCTCAAAAAGAGTTGCCTGGGTTTGTGTCCAATACAATACAATGTCAAAACTCTCCAGTCAACCTCATAGCCTAAGCTTTTGGGTTGGATCCAAAGTTTCTACATTGCCAAGTAGCGTCGCCAAAATGACCTCCGGTAGAAAGGGATTTCAAACAATGCAAAGCTGAAAATACCTTGCGTGGAATATTATTGACAGCCTCAAGATGGTTACGCAGATCTTTCAAATAGCTTAAAGCCATTTGGTGATGGCTTCCAGTTTCATCAATCATACTCCTTTCCATGGCTCCCAGTGCAAGAACAGCGAATTCAAGAGCATAACGCATGTGCATGAGTTCAATGTCTTGCATCCTAGAAAAACCATTTCATCATATTATCAGGATGTGAAAGAGGAAAAAGTTGGGGGAACCCAATGTTAAAGAGGAAGTTTCATTAATCTGCAGTTGGGGTTTTAAATATCCATAGTTGCAAATATTAACAAGCAACTACTATAACGAGTGAATATATCCACCACCAGCACTTAAAATTGAAGTCATTCATCTTTAGCAGCTCAAGGTCATCAGAAGTGTACCTATGTCAAGCTACAACTCAATTATCATGGGAAAGGAAAGATGGGGATGATGGGATAACATGATGAATGGCAATCAATGAAATGTTCTTGTATTTCTCCTGATAAGTAGTGAAAATCTTGAAATCCCACTGTGGAACATCACCCCATACTACATGACAAGCAACCTCTACCCTTGCTCAAGTCACCTTCAAAAAATTGTACTGCTAAAATTAATGTATCTCCAGCATAAGCAACAAAGTCTACCACCATATTTGAAAACACCACCCAATGGGCGGTGGATAATACTCATATAATGCCACAAAAGTAAGATTTTCAATGCACAGTACACAAATCAAAAAATATCACTATAACATCCCATAATTTCAAAAACTCTTCACGAATGCAACTTTACGCGTTATCCACCACTCTAAGGGTAGTCGTCAGCATATTCCATTTAATTATCACCCCTCGGAAAATGAGATCAATAGTCGAAAAATGTCATGAAACAGACACAAGAAAAATGGAATCGCACCTCTTCCAGGCTGATACAGTTGAAGCCATCGGCTGCATGCTAATCAGTTCAATTGCATCTTGAAACTTTATGCCTGGAACTACGTCAAACAAAACCTACAGAAAATAAAAATACAAACACATTAAAAAAAACACGAGAAAAACTAAACGACACACACTAAATGTTGACTACAATGTAATCAACATAAACAAAAATTACTCAAGCTTAAAGCAGATCGAACATAGAAGCAGGAGCAAATGAAATGTACTAACTGTTGACTTTCTTGGTTTCTTGTTTGTTTTACTAAGAACAAGCACTTCAGAACACTACAAATTTGGTTTTATAAACCTACCCTGTCAATTGAATTGAAACTATTAGTCACCCAGATGCCTCTAGGTTCCAAAAGAGCTGTAACTGCTAATTCTTTCTTTCCTTTATATTTCTTTTGTCTACTTAACCCCCTGGAGACACCCATTTCTATTCCTCTCATAAAGAAGGTCAATCATCACATTCACCGCTAAAGTTGTTGCCATGAACCAAATAAGTGAATAACTAAATATGTGACATGTCAAAACCGACCGCCAGTATCTCATTTGACAGGTTAATGATATCTTATACTTTCTTACTGAGTTTAGCAACTTAGCCTAATATTGTGATATTAATCAGCAGATATCTAGACTTTCTTTGATATATTCATGTAGAAAGAAATTTGAGGTTTGTCTACTGACACACCAAGATACATAAGCATATTAGTGCAACTACCACCTCTTATCCAAATTCGTTCGCTTTGCAAAGCGTCACTCTCTCTGTCCCAAATTATTTGTCCTTTCAACTTCGGATGTCCCACAACAAAGTTCATAATAGAAAAGACGAAAGTACAATTTTTTCTAAATTTCCAATGTTATCCCCTGCAGTTTTCTAAATATATAACAAGGTAGGAATAATAAACAATTATTTGAAATCCAACAATTTACGTACAATTAAATCCCTAATCAGTTGATCATATGTCCCCATCAAAAGGTTGGAAAAACAGAAGGAGATGACTATTATGGGACAGGGGGAGTATCTTCTGCTTCGATGGCCCAATCTTAGTACCAGGAACCTCCTATGGTGTGGCGAATCCACCTCATAACCTCCCTCCCGTGCTCCCAAGTCAGAGTTTCCTAGGAACCTCGCTCCCATCAAGAAAGGAACCCACTACCAATTACAATAGAACCTCTTAGGCATAAAAATCCGAAAACAAACAAAAGTAAAAGATACCAAACAAGAAAAATTATGAAGTAATGATAAGATACTAGAAAGATATTAACTCAAATTTGCTCAACTACTTAGTGTAAACATAATATTTAGTTAAATCCACTAAAACGATATTTGTAGGTGACACGAATTGCAAATTACAATATATACTTGTATTACATTTTTATTTCTATAAATTATTCCTAAGTCCTCCCCCCGGCGCTCCCAAACGAGGATCTTCTATGATCCTCCGCTCCCTCCCCTGCTTCGTTCAGCTAAGGGCCCAACTAATAGCATCACTTGCAGTAGTAAAAGCCAATGTTAGCGACATTCTTTTCATCTCACGCTTAAAATATTTGAAATCTATAGGTATAACTCAAGATGCCAATGAACCTAGATGGATGAAAATATTTGTAAGGAGGGGATAGGACTGAATGCAAGAAATGAGATAAAGAAAAACATTATGCAAAGGTAATCATGATGGTTGTTGTTTCCTTTTTCTTACAAGTTACAAGTTAATCAGGAATCGGGATGATTCTATTAACGGCAAATAACAAGTTCTGCCACAGCATAGATAACATTCAGCCACTTCAGTCATAAAGTATAAAATGAAAATAGAAGAAAGATTGTGTGCTAATTAAACAAACAGCATGCTCATATGCCAAAATAACTTGGGGCCATGAGCTCCTGGTAGTTAAGTCGAAATTCCTAATAATTTGACACCCTTAGCAAGTCCAAAAATCAATGCCTTGTTTGGATGGTGTTTTAAAAAAATTTGAGTTTGGTTTTTGGGTAATGAGTGGAGAGAGAAATTACGGTAATGATTGGAGATATGGATAATGAGTGAAGAGAGATAGAGAGAGAAATGAAAATAATGATTGGAAAGAAGAAAGAGAAATAAGAGTAATGATTGAAAGTAGGGGTAATGAGTATTTTTTGAGTTAGAATTTTTTTTTCAAAATACCAACCAAACAAGGGCCAAAAGTCAACCCCCCAAAATTATTTATAGGTATAATAGCAAATGAAATGCAACTTCATAAGTACGACACTAACCATCCTGGAAAAGTTTAAGATCAGATAAATTCGAGGAAAACATATATATATTATCTAAAACAAAGACCATCATGCCCTCTGGAAATATACAATGAAGCACTGATGAATTGAAGTCAGGAATTTTCTGATATCAAGCCTCTTTCGCATTGAAACATCACAATCTTCGCATTAAAACATCACAATCTTACCCGAAGGGCACTCTGAACAGATAATCTTTCAAGCACAAAATTTTCGACGAAAGGATCCAAGTGAGAATCTTCATTTGCATACTCTACTAGTTCTTTCCGAGACAACAATACTGATGTTTTTGAACTCCAAGATCGACCAGAGTTGACACACGCAACAAAAGAAGCCAGATCAAGCTGATAACATAAAGAATCACAAAGATGCTCAATGCAGGACACCTGTCAAAATCAGAAGTGAAAATCACATACTGCTGTGAACGAAGGATGAGATCCTCTTCTAAAATAAAGGAACAAAGAAAAGAGAGAAAAGCTGATTCAGCGTTATGAATTTGCATAAAATTTACGAAAAAATAGTTATTGTCGTTTAAGCGAACAAGTGTAAAATCAGAAAGTAAATGTTGCTACAAATAGAAGTATTGTTATCAATAAACTAAATCCAAGAGCATCAGGTCCTATAATTGCATAAGGTACCAAGAAATAAGCTTTAAACATTTATCCGGATAGGAACAACAATAGCATTGGAAAAAAAGAGTTAGGGAGTAGTGGTCTGATCTTCCCAGGAGAACAAGTGTAAAATCAGAAAGTAAATGTTGCTACAAATAGAAGTATTTTTATCAATAAACTAAATCCAAGAGCATCAGGTCCTATAATTGCACAAGGTACCAAGAAATAAGCTTTAAACAATTATTCGGATAGTAACAACAATAGCATTGTAAAAAAAGAGTTAGGGAGTAGTGGTCTTATCTTCCCAGGCTGTTAATGGTTTTTGTTCTGTTTCTTGGATGGGATCCTTATTTCTTCTTTCACTCATATCTTTTTGTCCATGGGTTGATTCCCCTTGGCACTAACCCAATACCATTTTCTTAACTAGTCAAATACCAATGAGAGAATTTCAGTACTACTAACTGCACTTCTAATTCAGATGGCATGTAAGCCTCTTACCCTTATCTAAATGTAAATGAAAGGTTCCACATACGTGTTGAAACAGCTTTTTTTTTTTTTTTTTGCCAAGTCTCATTTATTTTTATGTGATTCATAATGTTCTGTTGTATTCCAGTGGGTGGAAACATTTGAACTTTGTTATTCTACTATTGTTTGACACTTGGAATACAGAAACTTTTCAGTCATTTCATTGGAAACAAAAAAGAAATAGTGTTTCTCGCCAATAGGGAAGTCTCCCCAGCCCTTGTACTGCGCATACACACAAGTATGAAGACAAAACAATTTAACCACAATATTATGGAAACAAGAGTAATTACCTCATCTGCCTGACTACCATATAGAGAAGACTCTTCCAGCCGTAAAACTTGTGACTTACTTGTCCACAGAAGTTGCATTAGTTTCCTCCTCGCAGTTGTTTTGCCACACAACAGATCCCAACCCATGGCAGCTACCAGAGGTTGAAGTCGTGGAAACAATGAAAGAACCTATCTCACAGATGGAAATAGGATATTGGTGAAACGAAAAGAAGCAAGTAAACAAAAAAGATGTAAATAGCATCACTCATCACACATTACACAGGGCAGCGTCCATGATACATAAAAGGAAGTAACACATTCATCATTAAAAAGAAGCGACACATTCACTTTTCTACTTTCTCTTTCAAAACGTTATACAGAACGTACAATGCTAGCCTCTTGAAGCTGCTCCCTCTTGACAGCAGACAGGGCAGTGTCCATGACACATTCCAGTACATGCAATCCAGAAACACGAGCATAATGGTACATGTCTCTCATGCAAGAGAAGGTTGCCATTCTCAATGATGAAGCTCTTTCATCTGGATTTATCTCGGGCTCCAAGTTGGCCATAAAACTCTGAAGATGCTCAAGTGGAGGAGAAATCTGGTTGTTATCTGCCACTCTGAACATCTCAATCTCTTCTGCGAGAAAATCATCATGAATAGACTGCAGAAGATCATCGATATGAATAAGTGAAAACTCCAACAATGTAAATCCCATTTTTTTAACACTGTCATACTTGTTATATGAAATATAAGAGCACATCCTCATCAACCATAACAAAAGCATATACCCATTCTTCATACACATTCATGCGTAATTTTTACATTCTCCTATAACTAAAAAGTTGACGGTCAAATTTTAAAAAAATACACAGGATGAGGATCGCGAATGTCCACATGATAAGCAGGTACAAAGAAACAGCACATCTGCACAGAACCAGCCATTCTTGATGAAGAAATCTCCCACCCACTTTACTTGATGGAAAAGAATAATAAAACCACCTGAATCATTTGGACAAGATTTGTGCAGTTTGATGAAAGAGCTTCTCCATAAATTAACAACAGTTTATCTCGCATGGCCAACCAGGTGTCTCCATATACAGTCTTCGTTGACAAAACTCTCTTGAGGAGATCTTGCAAAACCATGCTATCAGAGACATCAAAAGAGAGTACAATTTAATATCTAGAACAGGAGAAGAAAGTAAAAAGACTATATCTACTGCATGTTTCAAAACCACTAAAGATAGAGAGGCAAGAATACACATATATATCCGTTGTGACTACATCTATGCGGTGCCTGGTATATGGATTGGCTTTTCAATAGACGATAATCAAATCTTATTGACAATTATCGCTGCATAAAGTACAAAATTCTGACCATGAAATGCCTTCAAAGTGGAGGTCGTTGTTCAACAAAAGCTTAAGAAGTGAGCACCTTTAGCATTGCTACAATTTCCCCAACTATGAGAAACTAAAGCTAACTGCTGCTTTTTTTAGTTTTTGAGCTTTAGGTAGGCATGAACAGTTAAAAGCTAACAAGAAAATAAGCCAAGAAGCAATTACCTTTGGCTTGCAAAAAATCATTGATCCCAAATTGTACGCCAGTGCAAAGAGACGGAAGAATACATTCTATATTACACATGGACCAGCATTTACATAACTTACAGCAAAGGTACAAACATTTTCAAGAGCGCACCATTGTAAAACCAGCCTTTTAGCAAGTTAAAAACTATTTGAGAGTAAGGAGCAATTAGTTTCAAACTTTGTCACTAGATTGGGCCCAAGGACACAGATGTTAGCCTATCAAAAAAAAAAGGACACATGTTCTGAAGCTCCACAATTTCAGATGGATACCAACATACATTTGCCTGTTCAGAAGTAGCAAAATAGGAGCATTTTTCAGACATAAAAAGCTCAAGACCGCAAGTTTTGAAGCATATTTGGTTGGAGCTGTTTGAGGGGGGGAAAAAAAGGCATATAACGAAGACTATTTCAATAGTTGTCAAACAAACTCTTCGAAGACCGACTACATGTACTTTTCTGCCGGAAAAAAGTTTGATAACCTATGCCAGCTCAAAATGATGGTGGTGCTGATTTTTGGCTCTCTTAATTAAATAACTTCTATGGAGGAGAAAACTCAGATGATGAAGTACACTTCAAGACATACAGCGCATGAGAAAGACAGAGATAACAAGCTGAAACATAGAGATATTTTGTCCGGTGAGTGGAAACTGATATTAGCCAAAAGTGCTCGTTGATATCGGGACAATGGGATGAGAAAACTAGCTAGGACTAACATTTTCAACACTCTTAAGTACAATGGCAATGAAAGTGATTATTCGTGTGCTGTGCAATTTGATTTGAAGGGAAATTGTTAACAAGCTCATCTTGCCAACTCAGACAGTGGAGACTACTATTCCCTCATCCTCTATTGCTACATAGACCCCATTCATCCTCAATCATGACCCAAGCTCACCTACATTGAGAGTCCATCATGGTTCTCTTATCAGTCTTCTTACAAATCATATTGTCTTTAAGTATGGATATTCCTGACCTGTCCTTGGAAAAGTTCCACGTCCTTCTATTTTATTACCTTCACTTCTATTTTCCATGTCCCTGTTTTTTCCTCAACATGTTATCAATTAGACTTAATGTCTAGGTCACTCTGTAGTCTTTTCTCCAATTTAATTTTTTCTCCAGCGCCTCAAGACAAAGATGATTGGGTCATCATGAGAAGGACAGCTAGTGACTCTAGATCCTAATAGCTCCTCTTCAATTCAGGGTCGGCCATGGCTTAACAACAGGGCCCCCAAATCTCTGATCATAATACATAATATATTTGTCAGATTTTTAACTGAGTAGTTGCTAGCTCAGTGGTAGGAAATTGTTGCTTTAATCGAATCTCGTAGCTACTTTTTCAATGCTCTCAGAGAGCCCTCCTTTGAAATACTTGAGGATAGATATTGTTCATGAGGTTTGAAACCAAAACCTCGGGTTGGATGATCACAACTTTACCACTGCTCTACCAGCGTCCTCTTGCAGTGCCTGCACCAAAATATATCGTAACATATATATAATGTCCAGATCAAAATTATTGACTTTTCTTTTTCTTTTTCAATTTCTTCTCCCTAAATGTAACTTAAATCTTTCTCTTCCTTTTTTTAGAAGTCAATTCAATTAACAAAATAAGATCTTATGCCATTTTATATTATCCTAATCCAACATTTGATTACTGACAACTAACAATTCAATTTTATTCCAGTGATTTTCTCTTTCTAAATCACAGCTCAAAATTTTATTAAGGGCCCCCTGTTGAATGTTCACTTTGGGACCCCAGAATCTCAAGGGCAGCACTGCTTCAATCACATCATCTGCTTTGACCACCACCATATAACCCCTTTAGTGGCATTTTCAATTTGGACACTCCATCTTTCGGCCAAACTTAAAGTGTATCCTCCTTCGAGTCGTTACTTCATTTCAGATTGGTCTAGTTTAGAGTGTAGAGCTTGTCAGCCCATTTCAAAATTCGGGCCTTAGTCGTCATTGGTCTGAATCTTTTGATGTGGTCCATTGAGGTCCTTCTGTGCTACTACCAATGGATCTCCTTTTACTTTGTTATGGTTGTGGACAGGCAACAAATATCTAATTACCACATTCTGGATTTAAGTTAGACGCTCAAATTTCTATTTATTTTGGTATATGAGGATTAAGAGTTTGGATCAAATAATGCCATAGACTATACGCAGTTTGGTTAATTTTGTGCTGATCATTCAGGATGCTACTTATGCACACACCAGCAAAATGCAATTGCTTGATGAAAGCATTGCCATTTGTTGAATGTTGCTTGCACCTTTTCATTCAATATGCCTGACCCCTCCCACACTTTTGGCGTGGCATTTTACTTGTTGCATGCAACTATGTCATAGGCTATTTGGTGTAATAAATCATAGGACACTGTTTTTCTATCCTGGGCATTCACCATTTCCGCTCACTCCTCCTCTTAGGGGTGTGCCTTGTGCTCATCTTCTCAATCATGGCCTATGCGCAAATGCGGATATGGGCAAGGATACAGATAGAACACGATACAGATACTGTACTACGATACACCCAAAATGAAAGGGATACATTGGGGATGCATTGTAAAATCATTATTTATAATTATCAGTATTCAAATTATTATCCTATATATTTGAAGCTTGTAAATGCATAAAATTAAATTAAATTAAAAAAAAGCATCAACAGTATGTGATATACACTAAATAGATTGTAACAATGTGGTACAATTTTCAAAGCCTGTGAAGTTGTTTGGTGCAACTACTATTTCTAAAAAGTTGATTTATGAATATTGACAGTGTACAAACGGTTCGTGTATAGTGTGTCTGTGTTACAATGTGTGATTTTGTGTCTGAGAGAGAGAGAGAGTCAGAGAGTGAGACTCTGAGAGAGGGAGAGAGAGAGAGAGAGAACTAGTGTTCAGTGTTAAAGGCCTGAGAAGTGAGAACAGAGCAGCTAAGGCAATGAGTGGATGACATATCAATCGAAAGAGTCATAGGGTTTGTTTAAGACTTCTGCCTCTATGTATTATCGACTGATCCTTCATGGACATTTCTATTTAGAGTCTGCCCCTTACTGAGTTACTCCTTTAAACAATTTCATTCTAACCCCCACTGTAAGCCGAAAGTTTCCCGACATATATACCATAAGTTTCCGGGGGTATCCGAATGTATCCGTAGTTATAAACATTTAAATTAAATAATGAATATTTATTTGTCATATTCGACAGGTATGAGGCGCGTATCAATATGCGATACAAATCTGATACACATCCTCGACTAGTTTCAAAAAGACAATTGTTATGGCCATTCTAAGACTTTGATATTCCTTATAGGTGTTAAATTTTCTTACTCAACCTACTTTTCTTTACCAGGTCAACAGTTGTGTGTGGACCTCATCATTGCCATGAGGGAGTATCTTCATTTCCCCGATCGACTATGACTCCTTTACCTACTTCTCCCTTGACTAATCCTCATGCGCAAGTTATCATGGATCTCCAGACAAGTACGCTGTTTCCTATTTCCTATATTCTCCGTCTTCCTGTAATATGTCCGTGCTCTTTCCTCCATTACTAATCCTAATAATCACCTACTGCTTTGTAGCAAGGTAAACTCACATATACTTGATACCATATTGTGTCTTATACCCACGTTTCACACATTATATTGCTTGGCATGTAAATTGTCTTCTATTTCTATCTCTCGTCTTAATGCTGACTTTATATTCATCTGAATGCAAATATTTAGGGGTGATGAAGCGCTCTTTGAAAGAATTGTACATGAAAGCTTACTATGTCTCGACCTAGGAGACAAACAGTTGTATGTCACTGCATTTACAAGGGCAAGTATCTCTCTGACGCTCAAGGCACAAACTGGCACAAAAGTTCGCACACGAACATATGGTGGTTGATTATCTGTAGACCTCCTCCTCTGTGGCACGTTAACCCGTTCTCCTTTCCTGCTGTAGCACGTTAACCCTTTCTCATCTCCCTGCGCCCAATTGTTGAATGTTTTTAGAACTTCCATAGAGGTTTCACACATGACCTGTGGCTTCAGCTGGCTCATAAACGGGGAAAAAAACAATTGGCCTATAATGTGGTGTCACTACTCCATCCAAATTTGTTTGTCCCATTTTGGTGTGCCAACTTTCTAAGGGAATGTGCACTGCAGTTTGAATTCAAGTATCAAACATTTATCCTAAGAATGCCCTTTATCTCCTTTATACATATACTAACCACTTGTTAGGGCTAGTTTGGAATTTAAACGCCATTTGACTTTTCATGAGGAGTAAATATTAATAGATATCGAAAATAGAATAGATGAGTAACAAGGAGGGACAGAGTGGACCTCCAAGTGTCACCAAAAGCTTAAAATCTGAGCGATGAAACTGGGTTTTAGTCTTGTAGATATGCGTGAAGTTAATTAGTTCAGTGCCCAACTAAAGTACAACACAGGAAACAACAAACCCAATCATTAACGGATGCCGTTCATGATGTGTCACTATCCAACAAGGGTGTGGCCTATTTTGATGTGTTTAACAGTTAATTGTACAAAAGAGCAAGAGACATATCTATTGAAGTGGAATAACTTCACATAAAGCACTTCAGTAGTTCACAATCCATAAACCATAGCCTTTTTTCAAATCAATAAATCAAGAATGTAGACAATCCATACCGGTACTCAGACTCTTCGACTTCATAGCCTAGGTGAAGAAACCGAATATGCGACATCGCTCCTTCCTCGTCACCCTTTCCAAGGCATTCCCTCATAGCATCCAAATGCACAATCTGAACACTCCTCTGCACCAACTTGAGCAACTTCACATCCTTCTCCTCCTCTGATCGCTCCCCTTCCCTCCTCAAAGTAATAGCTAAACCCGAGTCATCCCCACGCTCACTGCCCTCGACTTGTTTCCGTATATTCCCACACAACACATCAAACACCACGGCATTTTCCAACACAACACTCCTCAACCGCATCAACTCATCCCCCTCCAACACTACCCCGCCCCCGTTTTCCCTCTCATCGATGCCAATCGAATCCGGTCTCAACCGGTTAAACCCTAACTCCGCTAATTTACCCAAAACAAGCAGTGATTCAGATTCGCCCGGATCACCACCACCGCCCAACTCCTTCAACTTAGAAGTGATTGTTTCAACGTACAACGAGAACTCGACGCGTAGGCGTAGCGACTCGGGGTCGAAGCTCCAGGGGGAGGAAACGGCGTCGTCGTGGTTGAATTGGAGGAGTTCTAGGGTGGAGAGGTAGGCGAGGAGAGAGGGGGAGGGGCAGGAGTGGGGGGACCAGAGGATGTTGTCGAGGCGGCCGTTGAGGGAGACTAGGGTTTGGAGGATGGCGCGGGCGAGGTCGGGGTTGCGGGCGCGGAGGCTGAGGAGGGTGGCGCGGAAGGGCTCGAACTGGGCCAGGTAGAGGTGGTTGGCCGCGGCTCGGGCGAGGAGTTCCGTGTCTTTGTCTTCCATTGATAGAGAGAGAGAGAGAGAGAGAGAGAGAGAGAGAGAGAGAGAGAGAGTTAGGGTTTTGGATGGGGGATCATGGCGCTGGTGGAGACGATCGAAAGTTGCAGAGAGGATGACGTTGGAAGTGTGGAGTGGGGATGCCGTGATGCGGGGTTCGAATGAGAGAATGATCGATGGGGTGTTCGAAAAGGGAGGTGATAATGCCACTACAGATTTTTATTGTGCCACGAAATGTTCTTTTAGAAGGACAAATTTATTGCATCACGTTCTTGCAAGCAACAAAACCATATTCCTTTGTTCCTGATTGTTTTCCCATGATTTTCTGTTTCCACCCAGTTAATTTTTCTATCCACCTCCAGTGTCACATTTTAGAGTTAACTCTTCTTTCTAGATGTGTTCAAATGTTTGCATAATACCCTTTCTTTCCGCATATGTAGCAGCTATCAGACTTTCGCTGCCCTCTGAACTTCTTCTTTTTGAAAAATTTCCATTTTTTCCGGCGTGAGAATTTGCCGGATTTTGAAAATTTTGAAAACTTCCACTCGGTTGACTTGACGAACCATCATCAAATGGGGGTTGAGGAGGACGTGGAGATTTACAAGGTTGCGTCTTGGACCCTTGAAATTTTTTGATGTTTCTGTGGGCAATAATTTAAGGATCACTTATTTAAAAAATATTAAGTTGTTCCCATTAATCTATAAGTTGTTGCACAATGTTAAATTGTTTCCACTAACTAATAAGTAGTTTAAGTTGTTGCAAAATGTTAAATTGTTTCCACTAACCAATAAGTCGTCAGAAATTTTAAGGTTGTTAAGAGAGAGAAGTTGAAAAATGTCAGGTTATTTTCACTAACCAATAGGGTTATAGATGAGATGCAAAACTTGTTGCTTAATGTTAAATTGTTTCCACTAACCAATAAGTCGTTAGAAATTTTAAGGTTGTTAAGAGAGAGAAGTTGAAAAATGTCAGGTTATTTTCACTAACCAATAGGGTTATAGATGAGATGCAAAACTTGTTGCTTAATGTAAACGCTTGTCAAGATGCAATAAGTTGTAGCAACATGGGCTAAGGGATTCTCAAATTTCATAGGAACTATACTATGTGTAATATAGAAGTAAATTCATTGTGAACAAACATGTACAAAAGACACCATTGCAAATTTGTTATCCATTTTTTTATTGAGAAAAAATATGCAACGGTGGTTTTGCACGAAATTGTTCAGAAAAATATCGAGGGAACAATGTGGTTGGCAGGGGGATTTGATTGGGAGGAAATGAGTTCAGGGCAAGGTCCAAGAGATCGCAGTCTATAGTCTTTAAATATTGGACCCAAAATAGGAGCCCTTTTTTCTAAACCAGTACTAGTATTATTTTTTTCCTGCTCTCAATGTATAAGAAGCATGTCTAGTGGTTTAGCAGTAAAATGAAGGCTATTCCCATAGGTTGCCTAAGTTCATATTTTTTTTTTAAGTGTTTTTTTTGACAAAAATACATCTTTTAAGTGTTTATAAGCCAAAAATAATTCTCATATCGATAGTTGGAGCTACGATGTTTTGAACCAGTGTCAAATTGGATATTTAGCAACAACCTAAGCCATTGAAGCCAAAGCATTTACAATATTAAATAACCAAAATAATTATATAGATAAATATTTTCATTATTGTAAATATACGTAGGGCCCTACTCCACCATTTGACCTAGGACCACTGAATACCTCGGCTAGCCCTAATTGGGGTAGAGGATGGAAATGGAAGGAAGGAAGGTTGAAGTGACATGGGAGAGAGAAAGAATGTCATCTAATTATTTGCAGCTTAAATGTGAGAGTAGAGGATAGGAGGGGTGATGGGACAGCTCAAGGTGAGTGGAGGGAGGTGATGGTTAGGAGGAATGGAGAGTAGGTTAGTGTGTATGTTCATGAATCGGTTTATTAATATTTTTGGTCCTCAAAGTATTATGTTAGTCTCATTTTTGTTTTCAATGTAAAATTTAAAGATATTTGGTCTCTAACGTATCAATTTTGTACAAATCTAGTTCCCAAACCTAACGTTGTGAGCCCCATCCGTTAAAATAAGGTTCCGTTCCGCAACTTAAAATAAGTACTTATTTTTTAAGAAGGTAAATTCAAGCTCAAAAATAATATGTTTACGCAAATAATTTTTCTACCAATATGGATCTTGTTTGATAGATCTCATCAAGATCTTTTACACGGTGCAAAAAAATTATTTTTTATTTACATTATTTTTGAATTTGAAAATGTGAAATAAGCTGCTTATTTTTTAAAAAGATTTCTGGAACGGGATCTAAGGGACATTATCGTCATTTTGCCAACCCTCAAATTTTTGCCTAACAAAAAAACAGAAAAAGAAGATGAAAAGAGGAAAGTGCAGTGGCAACTGTGGTCACTACTGCCAAAGCCGCCGGCTGCCATTGCAGCCACCGACCCACCACCCTCATCTCTCTCTTCTTCTCCTCCTCAACTACTCACACATACACAAAAAGCCCAGAAATTATGCTTCGAAAGGTAAACATAACTAACCGATAAAAACTGAAATAAACTTGATTTATGAGTAGATCCAACAAGTAGCTATAACATTAACTCTTGAGAATTAAATATACAACCACTATTTACTTGAGTTGTTGAGGAATTAAAGACAAAGCTTGGAAGACAATAACTATGGAGCTCTCAAAAAACAAAAAGACTTAAAGTGTAGAAAGTTGCATAATGGCCAAATATGGCATTAAAGGCTATTTATAAGGCTAAACAATCAACCAAACAATGGACCAAAAGGCCCCCAAAATATCCCAAAAACATGCCTAAAGTAGAAACTTTCCATAAATAAAAGGTTGAAACATTCAGCACAAAAAGCTGGTCGAAGGGCATTGGTACCGGTACCTCAAAAACATGGTACCGGTACCAAATCAATTGTCTTCAGATCAGCAAATACGGTACCGGTACCATGTTTTTGAGGTATCGGTACCTCTGCCTTGAATTTGCAGAACAGCTTCAGCTTAGTTCACCAAGCCTTGTGGTGTCCCGACGGCCTTTCATTGCTTGATTTCTTGATCACCGAGACTTGGCGGACATATGCCATGAGCACTTGGACTCTTGGATACCCTTGAGAACCATCCTCGATGCATTAGGCTCGCTTAAACCACTTTGGCACGTTCCTTGCTAACCTTGACCTCCGGCCGATCTCCGAGGCTTCTTGTGGCACCGTTAGGCTTCGGTGGCAATGAAATGAGCACCGGCGGGCATTTGGACACTTGATTCATCCCAGAACGTTGATTGGTATTCAAAATCGCCTTAAAAACACGTTTAACCTGAAATTTACCCAAAAATACCTTACGTGCGATATCGTACAAAAATAACAACTTTAAACAAATAAAAGCTACAAATTAGAGAATTAAAGCCCCAAGATCATACGATCTTGGGTGCTAATCACACCCGTGTTATGCACACAACACAAACTCTTCCATAGAAATTCTTTTATGAATACCCAAATAATTTCACACCCACATATTCTACCCACAAGTCTAGAATTACACCCAAAATAAAAATCAAAATGTACAAACACTTAAAATAAATGTACGGGACCACACATTAATGGTGTAGTATATAGGAGCTATACTTATTTATTTGAGTGTGAATTTGGGTATGTATTTTTACCGTATGTGCATGGTTTGGATGTGTTAATACAATTGTCCCATTCATATAGGAGGGAGGAGTCAAGGATATTTGTTCACGTGGGATTCCAGAATCATTATTTCTTTCAGCACGGTTTTCAATAAGTTTTTCTGTTCACTCACTACTCTCATATATATGGATTCGTTACTGTAAACTTATAAGTATGAAACTTATTCCAGTATTTTTTATTTTTTATAATTTTTATTTAGCTTTTCGGGGGTTTAATCGTTCGACGAATCGGAAAACTATAAAAAATATAAACCGATGTTAAAAAAATTCAAATAAAATAACACTTTAAATAAATAAAACAGTTGTTTGATACCTTTTCACTCATTAATAATTTTTTTTTGGTTTTCGATAATAATTTTGTACTTTTTAAACTCATCTTGTCGAGATGGCCGATTAATCAGAAAAACATCACGCAAATCGAATAAATTTCTTTAGAAAAACAAACAAAACATACGAAAGAAGGAAGAAAATTAAGTTTACGAGAATGGAGCTATACATATCTCTAACAACTATACCAAAAACCTTCGAACCCCTATTTGTTTTGGGCAAAGAGCCCCTTGCGCGCTAACGCAGGCCAAAAAAAAATTCTCACCGGAGAAAGTAACCCTAGAAATCTAAACCCAACCAGTCACAGGTAAAAGAGGTTTAGGCGGGAAAAGGACAACCCCCAAAACTGTTACTCCGTATATCGACCCTTTCAGTTCCTCTTCGCCATCTCTCTCTATCTCTCTCTCTCCATTCGCCGATTCTTCTCCCTCAAACTCCCTAAATCAATGACCGAAAACAGCCGGCGGCCGACGGTGGCCGTCGGAGGAGGACACGGCGCAACGGAGTCGGAGTCTTCGCCACCAGACTCGGAGCTTGCGCTGCAAGGGCTTCGACGGCGTTGGGAGCTAGCTTCTGTTCTTAATTTCTTGCATGTAAGATCGCTTGCTTTTGCTTTCTCTCGAACGACATCGCTTTACACGTTTTCAACACATGTATGACACTATGACTGCATCTCTCCGAGCTTATTTATTCACTCGAACGAAGAAATGTACGTCATTATGTGTATGTAGGTACCTCAATCTCACTTACCAAGACCATGGGGTTGGCCTAGTGGTTGTGGCACTCCCTTACCAAGTAAAATGCCTGGGTTCGAGTATATGGGGGGAAATTGCCGCACCCCTTTCCCATCTCCCCTCCTATCGATTGAAAAAAAAACCCTCTCTTACCAAATTATTTTCGTTTTTTTTGTGTATCGATATAATCGAGTTTTTTTTTTTTCTTTTTCTAGAATGTTATACTTGTTAGATTACTAGGACATCCTCTTGTCCATAGGAGTCAAACCCTAACCTCATGATCCTAAGCAGCACTACACAACCATTGTGCCAAACCCCAAGGTCTTGATATAATAGAGTTGACCTACCTCAATCTCCGTTATAAGATTAACTATGTCCCTCGAACGACATCATTTTTTGCGCTTTCGAACTTGTATAAATGCGCTTCTATTTCCGTTTTACGAAGAAATTTGTGTGTATGTAGGTGCCTCAATTTCTGGTCATAACTGGCCTGATTACTATCTGTTTTTCTTGTTGTTTATCTGCATAATGATGTTTCCTCAAGTGTCTAATTTCACAAGTTTACCTATCTCAATCTCCGGTATAAGTTCATACCCGATATATGTATGGTCAAAATAACTTTGTATTTGAATGCACAAAAACATTGTGATGGTTTAGATCATGTATGAAAGCATCTGTGTGATCTAATGTATCCATTTGTATGAAGAAATCATTTATGTTTTTGTAGGTGCCTGAATCTCTGTTTACATGTGATCAAATCAATCTACATTTTTTGTTTTTGTGCATCTATATAATAGTGTTTGCTCCATACTTAAATTGGTTGTCTAATTTCACAACTTGACCTATTCAATCTCTGGTATGTATGCATGGTTAAATAACTAGGTATTTGCATGAAGTGGTAGACGCGAGATTTGAACCATTTGTATTTCTACATTAGTAGTAACAGGAAGTACATTCCGTAATTATGCAGTGATACTTGCTAAATCAGAGGAAAAGGCTAGATTGTGTGTACATATGTAGTTGCCATGTAATTTTGTTCTAAATTTTTTTCCACACAAACCTAGCAATTTTAAGATTGTTTTTTCACCCAAGGGGGTTGCAGGGGCCAATTCCATAGAACTTTTTCCTAATGAACCTGAAAAACTAGTATAATATGTGAAAATGTGTAGAGTTGTGCTGCGGCCCGGGCACCCCCTGGCACCCCCATGTGTCCACCCCTGTTTGCATGCACTAACGCATTTGGATGGTTATCTGGAATTTTTACAGGTGTTTAAGCCTGTTATTGAGAGTAATATGAAGGTATCAGCTGAAGAGATCGAGGCAGCTCTTATAGCACCGAACAGTTTGCTCGAGAAGCTTCACATTATGCTTTTGAAGGTTTTGGTTTCTTCATTGTTTATGAACTGATAATTTATTTCATTTCTTCGTATAATTGAGCTGTCTGTTTGAGATCTCACAACCACAGTGTGCAATTTCATTGTCTGTGTTTTGAATTGGAGAAGACAAACACATACGTAGTTCAACCCAATTAACACTTTATTTTTTTCCAGACTCGGAAATTTTTTCCGGAGTAGGCATTGTTCTTACATTCCTTACATCTTAAAAAGTGTTATGTATTCATAAAGAGAAAAATTAAGTGGTGCTTCTAAGAGCTGGTTATGTTAGTTGCTAATTTGTTTTGATACTCCAAACCGTATTAGTGATTTCATATCCTTTCATTTGGATAATTCATACCATGATTTCCTGAGAATTTTTTTTCATGATCTAGAGTGTATATATGCAACTCTATTCCGTCCTGTGGTATGTAAACCTCTGCCAAAGTTAACCCATACCTACTTTGCGCCTGCTGGCGGGAACAAGTTTCCGAACGAATAATGCTAGTTATCTTAGAGCAGCAACCAAGGACCCTAGCAAAGAGCTAGTTTTCTTTTTCATGTCCATGGAGATTTAGTCGTGCCTGAATTACGTGTGCCCTTTCAGTGTTTCTTTTAACCTGTCCTTATTTTCTGCATTGATTCATCGGTTGGTTCATTGGGGGAATGAGTCCAGTAGAATACAATACAATACAATACATTATAAAGTGTAATAATTATTGGATCTTATGCCACTGTCAATCTTGTGTGGGGAAAATTGACATTATAAACTGCCTTTGTCTCGACAAAAACATTTTGGCGATTACCAAATTCTTGAAAATGATACGAGTAAAGTAGTTAGATAGTTCCTTCAAGCGTTGAGAACTAAAAATGTATTTAACTGGTATGGAAATACTTGCTTATATTTTGGAGCACCAACTCATCTAAAAGCTCAAGCTGTTAGTGAGATGGGTGATGATATACTTTTTATTTACACGCCCCATCATGTGCAGCGAGAATCACTAGAATCTCCTCCATAGGTGAGCTAAACCCATGCAAGTATAATAGTTTCCGATGGGAGCGAGGCTTGAACGCAAGATCTATTGTCTTGTTTGATGCCATGTTTGATTGTTGTCCAGACTCCACTAGCTCATCTTAAAGCTCAAGGAATTATTGAGAGGGACTAGTTTGTTTATACTCCTAACAATAAGCATCTGGGAACTCCTACATAATGCTTTTGTTTCCGTGTGGTTCTCAAATGTCTTCAAAACAACAAAGCTTCCCGTTCTTTTGTTTATGGTGTTGAAACATATATATATAGACTTGATATCACATATGTAACCTGACTTAATGCTTCTCAGGGAATACCACCTGTAAGTAAAACATTGAATGGTCGTGATGCTTGGGTGACAGTGCTCTGCAAGAAACTTGCTATGTGGTGGCCATGGGTGGGTATAAGTCTAGACTGTTATTTTGTTTAGTGTTATTGCTACTCTATAAATACATCCGGACCATTACTATTCTTTGGCCTTTGATTGCAGGTTGCTGATGGGGATATTCCACTGACCGTGGCTAAGGGGTATTGCCTTTTGACTTGTTTCCGTATTGTTTAACCAGGTCTTATGCCTTATACTATCTATATTTTAATTTACGGTATCCTGGCCTTTTTTTGCCATGGATTGTGCAGAGAGGAAATATCCAGATACAAGGAACTTGATCCAACCAACCGTCTACTACTTTTAAAAGCACTCTGTGAAATTCGAGCCGATGTAATTATTCCAGCCTTTCTATTTTTGTTGGTTCAATGTATCCTTCTGACTGCTTGTGTGTGGATATGATTTTTTTTAGTTGCCGTACTATTTCTGTTGCTTCCTTGTTGCAATTGCTGGTGGTGTATCCTCTGATTAAGTCCGCCGCTGTGTTGTTTTTAAGTTGCCAAATATTACTCTTGACATGAATTTGCCAGGTCCTTTTAGTTTTATGTTCATTTTGTTTGTTGTGACAATTGGTTTATTTTTTCTACAGCAAGATGATGCAGTGTCTTACATTAATAATACGCTAAAAGATGGAAATTCTATTTCGTCTTTCCGGAAAGATAAGATTGGGGAAGATGGAAGTGGAACGACATACTGGTAATTTGTGTGGTATGTGAGCTTAAATATGTGCAAGACCAATGTTGTTAACGCCCAATCTGTACATGATAGGTGTGATGGAAATGCTGTTATTGGTCATAGGCTATACAAGGAAGTAAGTAAGTTTGAGTCCAAGCCAGAAGTTAAGGGCAAGGAAAATACACCCACTATCATTACTGAGTGGGAAACACTTGCAACCAACCTTGAGGAATTCCGCAAAGTTGTGGTAAGATAATCAATTTTGTTTGTTGGCCCCTGAAGCATAATATTGTTTCAGAAACAAAATAGTCAGTATAAGTGAAGCAATTTCTCTAATATCCTTCTCCAAATTTAGAGTTTGATTGGCTTGTCGGTTGTCCATTTGTTGTTGATATCTCCAGTTTGTTTCTTTTATGCAGAATTGTAACTTGGTTTTGTTGTTGGTAATGACAGGATGATTTTTCGACAAGTGAAGCTAAACTGGAAGTAGCTGTTGTTAAAGTCATTCAAACTGATGCCATTCCTGTTCTTGAGAAACTTCATAAGGTCATTCTCCAGATTCTTCTCACTTTTTTTTTGTGTGCATAATATTATATTCTCAGAATCTTCTCTCTGAATTACAAGATTTTGGTTTGTGTTGGCCTCTGCAACTATGAATTTGATGCTGACAGTCATGGATTCTAGATATTTCTCTTGTTCATATGGGGTTTAGGTGACGCTCATACTTTTGCCCTCCACAGAAGAAAGAAAGGGCTCTGAAGCAGCAACAAAGGCAAGAGATGCTTATGGATGGCTTTCGCAATTCTGGGATTACTCGCTCCTGCCGCAACCGTAGGCCTGTCTGTTATACATTTGGTAAGATGTAATATTTGCTTATGTACATGTCTTTTTTTTGGTGGCTTGACCCTAAAGTTAATACACAATCTTTATCTTTATCTTTATCAGTTTTTTGTTGTTGTAGTGCATCAATAGTTTGGGACCTTTGGGTACACATAAGTTTAGACAAATAGGATGATGACGCAGCCCTTGATTGGTTGGACCGAATTGTTTGAAGTTAGGGCTGTGACCCTTGTGTGTTTTCCCTCTCTCCTCCTCTCTCCTTGTCCTGCATCAGAGAATCCAAAGCCCAAGAATTGTGAAACCACTAATCTTGAGAAAAAAGGGAAGTTAGAAGCTCATCTGCTGACACTGCTTCCTGTTACTGTGGATGGAATTGAAGCTCGATTGGGATGCACTTGGCATATATGGTTCTTAGTGACCTTTCATATCAGGAGTAATATCAATGTGCAAAACATACTAGATTGCTCACAAGTAGTCTATTTGGAAAGATGAACTTTGCAGTGGCTTCAGTTTTGCTAAATCTGTTGAGCAGCACTTAAAAGCACAGCTGCACATATCTGGGATGTGTATAGATGTAATAAATGTATCATGTATGTAGGAGCATTATGGTAGGAAGCTTTTACCATAGATCTGTTTCTGATCTTGATATTAGCACCAATTAGGCACTTCATTTCCATCATCATACTTCTGTCCGTGTTTATTGTGGTGCAGTGGGGGGTAAGTTGTAGGCTTCTTGTATATAAGAGGGTCGGGGTTGGTTTTTCGGTGCAAACTTTTTTCTGTATCTCATAAAGATTTTGATGTGCATTCTTTGATTTATCTTGGTTTTGTTTGTTTATATTACTAAAAGGGCTTCTTTTTCTTGGAATTTAACTTGGTTTTGTTTGTTTATATTACTAAAAGGGCTTCTTTTTCTTTGGAAACTGATGTGCAGAGGATTTCGATAAGGCCATTAAGGAGGCTACTCAACCAACAAAGTAAGGTTATTTAATCTGGTTCCACTTGCATGGTTATATTGCTTTGTTTTACTTCTGTGGTGTCTCTCATGTGGCATTGCTTTTGGACATTTTTTTGTCATTTCATGCAATCTCATCACCATATTTCAAGCAAAATGGGCTTATTTTAGGACTTATAGAATGAGAATTAGAATGGTATGCTTCAGGGCTACATTCGTCTTCGCGAAAAATATAGGGTAAATGCTTCTAAAACAACTTGAACAATTCTGTATTTCAGCAGACCTGCAATTCTAATCTTACTATTTAAATGGAAGAAAGTGCTTCAGGATTACTTTATTCAGAAGCCATGTTTTGCAACAAAATGACAGTACCCATGGACTGGTGTGTTGGAATGCAATCACATTGCCCAAACTTGGCGTGACCTTGGGCATATCTGTGATGGTCTTTGCATGAAAATAATTGAGCCCACACAAGGGCATTATTAAGATGATAACAAAAATAATGCAAAAAGGCATAGTTTAACCATATTAATGTAGTCATGTGCTTGGGAAAAAATAGCAGTTTTTGATTAAATTAGTTGTACCTCCAATTTACATAGGTCTGTGGTGAAATTCTATGTCCTCAATTCTGGGCCTGGAACATATGGGACACGTCGTTGCTTCAGTTGGGAATACTGTTTTCTGTGCTTGGATGAAAGTGAATGTCTTTCGTTTTGGCTGTAATACTATTTACTGAATGGAACAAGAGAAATAAAAAAAATGTGTACATTACATGAAAGGGTCTCATATCTAGTATCCAATTAATTAGATTGTTGACCCAGATATATGAGGTCCTCTTGTTGATTATACCTTCATTTCTCATTCAGGAAAAGGAAGACTACTGAAGAGCGAACACATGAAGAAAAGGATAGTGACCACAGTAAAAGTAACAAAAATTCTTCCAATGAACACTCAGACTCGGAAACCGACCAGAGAAATGGTTCCTTTCATGCAAAGGACTATGCCATAGTAAGTGACACTGAAAGTGAGGACGTTAATGGAGGTAATGATAGTAACTACTCTGACAGTGAAAAGGAAAACGGTGATAATGACAAGAAGAATGACAAAACACTATCTCAGAAGCAGAATGGTAGTTTTGCACACAAGCGTTTTGGTTTTCGCTGGAGTGAGAGATTAGCTGGGACTGGCAACGTTCCTGCTTCAGAAAACAAAAATTTGGGTGCAAAGAATAGGTCGAGGCAGAGGCCTACTCGCAATTCTGCACTTGAAGCTGATGTCGTTCCTGATTCAGAAGATGGGCAGTCATCTGATGAAACGCCAGACATTAAGAAATCTCGGTCTGTTGAGCTTGATGATGACAGTGACAGGTAGAATGCTTCCAAGCAGGGCCAATTTTTTGCATTACGACAAGGAAATCTTGAGCACACTTGATCTTTTGTTGTGTTCTACAATTTTGTTTCTCAGAACCAGAAGCCCTATGCAATTATGCATGTGTATTTTGGAAAGTGGTGTCTGAGAATTATGTTTCTTGCTTTATTGGAATGTAAAGATGTCAGTTGTGTCAAACTCGCCTTTCAAAAGAAAAAAAGTTGTCAAACTCGAGAGTTTGTTTCATCAGGCTGATCGAATCGATTTAACAAGGCGGTGAAGTTTCTTACCCTTTGCTAACTCTGTTTAGCTCCATCTGGGTGTCAATTGTTATGTAATTTTCAAAATGCTAGTACTTGGGTTTGTGATTTGTTTTCTTATGGCCCTTGTAGACACTCAGAATGTTGGTACAGTGTTTGTTAGGAAGAATTTGGGAAATAGACATGCAAATTAATTTATATTGATGAGAAGGGGCTGGGAAAGGTTGGGAAATAGAGTAAGGAGTGACGAATGTGACGCACTAGGGCAAAGTAAAACTCAACATGGCTACTTTTATTTCCCCCTTTATCAGTTTTGGGCTAACTTTTTGGCAAGGTTCTTTTTCTTGATTTTGATTTATATTGCTCGTGATGATTAGATGAATTGGAAAAGTATGATTATAAAGTTCGAAATTGAAAGAAATTCACTTAACGTGACAAAAAAAAAATTATTGTATTTTTGTCATCTTAAATGAATTTTTCCAGCATTGCTTTTATATTTTTTATAGTTTTTTATTAAAAGTCACTAAAGGCGAAAAAACAAGGATGATGAAACTTTCAATTTTTTTGGAGATAATATTTCTATTTTCTAAGAGAAACCAAACAAAGACAAATTGTTCTCATGATCAGTGTTCTATCTTTCTCTACAACGCGTGTGTGTATATGTGTGTACATACATACACATATGTATAGAAGGGCTGCACAGAGGGGAGTGTATTTTTTTTTTTTGCTTTATTTTATTTTTTGTCCGGATTTAGTCCGGTTTATGTCCGGATTTAGTCTAGTGATTTGTTGGTCATATGCTTGGTATTAGTTTTATTTTCTGCGAACCTGATCTCGCTAGGCAAGTTTGAAATATGGCTATACGTACTGTGCTCTGATTGTCCTTTCTAATGGTTTGTCCGGTTTACAGACGTCTATATGCCCCCATGGGGTTCCTTTTTGTTATGTAGGCTTTCGCCTCACAGTTAAATACAACTTCTAACATTTGCAAAAAAAGAAAAGAAGTATATTTACATTCCTTTCTTTCTTTTTTTTTTGTGTTAATGGCGTAGAATTTTAATTCGAAAAAAAAAAAGGCACGGTATTTTAGTTCCATAAATTTTTTTTGTTTTTTTGTTTTCCCTATATAATCTCAAAATCAATACAACCATTTTTCGATTTTCTTTGGAATATCTATTCACGGAAATGTTTGATTGTCGAATAACTTTTAAGAATGATTGAAAAAGATGTAATTCAGAATATACATAGCTATCAATTATACCTGGCCCAATCTCTCGCGCGCGCTTTTCCTACAAGGAATTATAAGAACACACAAGAGACTGGAATATTATTGCAAACATTGACTGGCTTTCTAACTTGGTTTTTACAGAGGTGATGCTCTCATTTTATAGGCGTAAGGAGGCAACTAGATGTATCATGCATGACATCAGGGAAAAGTGCTACATATAATTGGTGCCAGTACGTAAAGGTTTGTAGACTAGGCTAAAAGTCCATGTTAGTCTGGTACCAATTATATGTAGCACTATTTCCTGATGTCATGCATGATGCATCTGGTTTCCTCCTTACGCCTATAAAAGGAGAGCATCACCTCTGTAAAAACCAAGTTAGAAAGCCAGTCAGTGTTTGCAATAATATTTCAGTCTCTTATGTGTTCTTATAATTCCTTGTTGTGTTCTTTCTACGATCTTATCCTACTTAGCTAGTAGATGAATAATGAGCGTAAAATTTGGTTTCTCATTATCTGTCTGTTCATTTTAATGGGATGGATGGTAAAGATAGATCCGTAGGAATATACTATAAATAATTAAAGTGAAGTAGAATGCCAACAAACGTCAGGATGGCCGAGTGGTCTAAGGCGCCAGACTCAAGTTCTGGTCCTCGTAAGAGGGCGTGGGTTCAAACCCCACTTCTGACAATTTCTCAGCATTCCGCTTTTCCCCCCCTCTTTTGTGGTTTGTGCCTTGTTTTATTTTTTTCTAAATAGATTTTGTAATTCACTTATGCAGTTACGCATGCAGTGATATGGACCTTTAGATTAAAAATTAGGTAAATCTCAGCTATTAAATTAAAACCACCAACAAAAAGTAAGATGAATCTGCTAAAAACGAGATAGTTTTTATGATTTTCCTGTCAAAATATTGTTATTTTACTTACCATACGAACTGGTTTTGCATATCATTTACTATGATCACTCTTAGTCTTTTACTATATTATTGGCTACATTTACTACAATATATGGCCACACTTACCACAACAGGTGAGTCCGGTAACAAGTCACCAATTTTGAAAAAAAAATAATTAGCTTTTCGGAATTTGTAAAACCACACCACTATATGCCATATCCACTCTAACTTTTGTTCTTTAGCTATGCCATGGTTTATGGGGCAACCTGAAAAATTGGGTGAGAATATAAATCTACCTTAAAATTTTAATTTGGGTATAAATAATCACTAGAATAATAACTTAAAAACTAATATAAACAAAAAAAATTCATTAATTTCCAATTAATATTGAAAAACATATTTAACTAGCTTACTTTTAAATAACCACCAATTGAAAAATATTCTTGTGAAACAAGGTATTCAATTACTATTTTGATAACTTACATATGTAATTTAAATTCCTGTTATAAATACACGCGACAAGGTAATTGTTTTAATAAAATTTGATGAAAAGGCTAAACCAATAACAATAAATCTTAAATTAGACCCTCAATTAAAATAAGACAATAAATTTAATTAGGACATACTATTCAATCAGATTCAGATACCTAACAAGTTTTTTGAATCATTTTATTTGATAAACATGATAATGAATTGATTAATCTGATCAAGAGTTTAACCAAGCAATCAGATCATTTGAATTGACCAATATCATTAGTAGATGTTGCAACGCCCCGAATTTTGGGTACGTTAAAAGGACATTTTATTCATAAAAATCAAATGGAGTCTGGCTCTCATTACAACAAAACTCCCACAAGAGTCAATATTTACACAAATGAAAAGGGTTTTAGGGTTCCTAACTACAGCTTCTCCCGCTCCTTCATCCTAGCCAGCTCCTCAGCTCCAAAAGCCTCCAAGGTGTATATCATACCCTGTTCATCTAAGAAGTCTGACACATTATACCGGCGTCGCCACCCATATAATATGTCAGGGTCACCAAAAAGGCAATACCGTGAGCTACAACGCTCAATAGGGAAATCCTTACCCTCTAACCCATAACTCACAAACAACAGGTTATAATAAACATCAATTTCCACACGATAGGTATATACACAGTTTAACAATGACACATCCACATTCGATAATCATCTATCGTTGGTGTCCAAGATTTCCGGGTTTCTCCTACGCGACTCATCGTAGACCGTGTCAACATTTATCATTTACAAAACAACTTTTGTAAATCATTGGAATTCAAAATCATTTGCATTGGTTCCGTACCGCGGATAACCAAGCTACACACTTTCAAAATCATTTGCATTGGCTCCGTACCGCGGATAACCAAGCACACATTTTCAAAATCATTTGCATTGGCTCCGTACCGCGGATAACCAAGCTACACACCCAACCTCAGTTCCGCCGCGCCGGGTTCCTGAGTATCCTCACAATGGTTCCGCCGCGCCGGGTTCCCATTGGCACACAATTGCATTGGCTCCGTACCGCGGATAACCAAGCACACACACCCAACCTCGGTTCCGCCGCGCCGGGTTCCCGAGTATCCTCACAATGGTTCCGTCGCGCCGGGTTCCCATTGGCACACAATTGCATTGGCTCCGTACCGCGGATAACCAAGCACACACCCAACCTTGGTTCCGCCGCGCCGGATTCCTAAGTATCCTCACAATGGTTCCGCCGCGCCGGGTTCCCATTGGCACACACACAAAACACACACCACACAATGGGCAAGTCCGACCACATTGCGGTTTTCCAAATCATTTCACCCTTTTCAAAACACGCACACACAACTCACATAATGCCACCCAAAACCGATCATTATGTAGTTTCAAAAATATTTTCTTTCTTGAAAACATTTCCTTTCTTTAACCACACCCTAGGTGTCATGTTTCTACTTCCTCGATTCTCGTGTCTCGTTATCATGCAAAGACTCCGCGGTAAGCGTGAAACATACTAACAAGATCATCCAATTCTATATTTTTTTATCATGCTAAATTATCACTTATAGCATAACGCCACATGTACGGACGCCTTTGGAGTGTATCACTTATGCTTTATTCAAGCACAACGCCACATGTACGGACGTCTTTGGAGTGAAATCACTTATGCTTTATCACACCACAATTAATACAAGCAATTCATATATTCATACTCAATTTCATCTTTAAAAATCAAAATACAAATACTTCTAATCAAACGATAAGTTCTATCTTAGCAATTTAAAATAACGTTAAACTTAAATACGTAAGTAAATAGGAAGTGAGTAAGGTATTCCTTACAATCCTTCTTGGCGGTAGTCGGCTACGGAAGGTAGTCGGTGGTCGGAAAGTACGTCGGGGGTCGGAAAGTACGTCGGTGGTCGGACGGAGTAACGTCCTACGGTATGCCTCCGGTAGCTTCGAAAGAGAAAGGTTTCTCTCGAAAACTTCTACTTGGCTAATACTACTACTACTTTTGGATCGAGGGGTGGTCGAGTGGCGGTCTAGTGGCGGCTTAGGATGAGTTTCTTGAAGAACACAAGAACAACTCAAGAACATGAAGAACAAAAGAAAGAACAAAGAAAGAACAAAGAAATTCTAGAGAGAAGGAAGAGCAATGAGAAGGTGTGTGTTCAAAGGCAAACATGGGGTGCTATTTATAGGCAAAATCTTGGCTCCCTCTCCCTCTTCATGGCCGGCCCCCCTCTCTCTCTCTCTACCTCAAATTTTGACACATGGCAAGCAATCTTTGAAAGATCAAAGGCTAACCCTAGGCTTGCATGGCTAAGATTGTCCTTGGATGGGATTATGGGAGATTTGTTGGAAGATTTGGAGACAAGGGTACAAGATTTTGGGTACTAAACAATCTTAGAAGTACAAATGGAAATTATGTTTGGTTAGGAGGAAGATTTAGGCTAGGAAGATTACACACCCAAAGATTTGAAAGGATGAGTAAGGTCAAGTCAAAGTACCACAAAATTTCCTCTCTCTTTCCTCCTCTCTCTCTCTCCTCTCTCCCTCCCTCTCTCTCTCGGCATTCTCTCTCTCTCTCTCAAGTACACTACACACACACACACACACACACACACATATATATATATATATATACATATATATTTACTAGAAGAATAAGAAAGTACAAGGTACAAGATTTTCTAAATCCAAAAATCCCATAAAGAAATCTAATAAGGCACATGTTGATTAAATAAAATAAACTAGGGTACTTTGTAATCTAGGAAGAATCAACTCCCCATATAAATTAATCCAATTGGGTACAAAACCCCGATATAAAATAATAACAAAGTACTTAGGAGAAAGATTTGGGCTATTACCCAATAGATAATAAATCCCCTAACTTTTATTGTCCAATGGACAATAGCTACTAGGAAAACTTTTATATTAAAATAATCAAGGAGTACTTTTTAAAGCATGTGACAAAAGCCCTATATTAAATATAGGTGTGGTACCAAGTACCCCAATTAAATAAAAAGACTAGGATTCTCCCCATTAAAATAATAATAAAGTACAAGTCAAATCAACTTTATTTGAAAGGTTTTCTAGTCACATCGATACTTTATTTGGTCAAAAGAGTTATTATCCAATGGTTACTAACTTTCCTAATGGTTATTACCCAATGGGTAGTAATTCTCCTTGCCTTTAATAACCAATGGACAAAAGGAGTACAAGTACCTTTTATTAAAATAATATTTTAAAAAGACTACATGTGCTTTTATAATAAAAAGTTTTATTGTCCAATGGACAAAAATTACCCTAACTATTATGGACCAATGGATAAAAGCAAAGGTTCAAAAATTTCAAAAGGTCCAAAAGGTTCATCTAGCAACTAGGTGACTCGGTTGCTTGGTTCCTCCAAGTAGTCGGTTGGAAAGTAACTAAATTGGTCACGTTGGGTTTTTAGTCAAGACAAAAATCTAACTTCGATGAAATAAATGAGAAATCATATAGTCACTCAAGAGAAAATAAGTAATTCAAATAAAATTCAAATATTTAACGAAATTTTTACTGACCAAAATTCAGGGGCGTTACAGATGTGATAGTCAACAGTGATGTTGGTTGATAGGGATCGATGAGTAATTGAAACAATTGGCTAATGTGAATTGATTAATTTGATTAAGAGGTTAACCAAGCGATCGAACCATTTGAATTGATCAATATTATTAACAGTTATGGTAGGTAATAGTGATTTTTTTTTTTATAAGCAAAGAAATGTTTTCATATCATTAATAAAAAGATACAAAATAGAAACTCTGTAGTGACATACCAGGTAGCATCATGCACATACGGTAGTACCTCACCTATCACTACATCTCACCTCACATTTCTTTTAAAAAACAGAAAAGAAAAAAAAATACTACCCAAAGTTGGGAAGGCACCAACGAACACCAAAAAGAAACCTAGCCCAAACAAATAGGCAAGCCCAAAACACTTGAAAAACAAACAAACCTAAACAACAAACAACATGCCCAATGACCACCAAAACCCTAATCCTCTGAGAAAACCTAAACCTAACAGCACTAACCTGGTCGCCGACTGAACCGTCGCTACATCAACCACTGCAACCAACACCCTTACATCTTGGGCCATAAGCAAAGCTGCTGTCCAAGAACCTAAACATCCACAACCCTCCACCATCAGCAACCACCATCGTCGGATTGAAACCAAAGCTCAGAAGGAAAATGCATGCTCGCGCCCACCACCCAACAAATCGGAAACCATGGACAGAGTAGATCAACATGGTAAACAGAGAGAAAGGCAGCACCGAGCAAAGGCCAAAGTGGAAACCACAATGTCGTTAGATAGACAAAACCGTTCCTCCTAGCAGAGGAGACGGCGTGGAAACCAAACACCCCCAAGCAAAATGACCATCAACTGCCGCCGAACAAAACCCCCTAGCATTAAGCCCAATGATTGAAACACCTAGGAGAAAGAATCGATGGGAAACGAGGAAAACATAGGTGAAACATGCCGGAGAGAGCAGCGGCAGGAAGAGGGAGGAAGGAGAAACGCTGCAGATTAAGAGATCTGAGAGGGAGGGGAGAAAGATGCCTGGGGGAGAAAGAGGCTCTTCCCCAGCCGAAACCCTAGCCGCAGGAGAACCAAAGGGAGAAAAACTGGGAAACCGCCTAGAGAGAGAAAAAGGCTTGAGTATGATCCTTATAGGTAGGGCTATAAGTGAGTCGAGCTACTCGCGAGCTCGGCTCGGCTTGACTGATTTTGTGGCTTGTTAGACAAACAAGACTAGCTCGAGCCTAGTTAGGCTCGGCTCAACAGGCTCACGAGTTGGCCCGACTCGACTTGGTAACGGCTTGGTTAGGCTCGGCTCGAATACACACACACACACACACGGTCCGGCTCTTATAAGGACCACCGTATCTTACCCAAAAATACGGACCTCCTTTGTGGCCGTTGGATCTAATCCAATGGCCAAGATCTAGAACACCAATTCGCGGGTATATGAAAATGGGTCATAACAAATACGGGTTCTCCTTACCTTTCCTTCATTCCATGCAAACACACATATATAGAGAGAGAGGGAGGCGATTGCGGTGCTTCTGACGCTTGAGGTGATTGATCGAATACGAACACAAACACGAACGAAAAATAGGTCTTCATTCTCTCTCTTCTAGAACTCTCTCTTTTCCATCTTCTCTCAAGAAATTTGTCTTTCTATTTTGTTCTATATCCGTTCACACGTTAAGGTTTTTTCGCGCAACTATTCAAATCGAAGACGACAAACCAGATTCAAATTCACGAAGAAGAACCAAGAAGAAGAAGATCCAAGGTCTCTCTCTCGTTCAAATTGAAGTTAGGGTTTTGAACCAGATGGGTTAGGGTTAGGGTTCGAACCAATCGGTCTTCGCTATCTCTTTTTTTTAGATTTGTACGGTAGTTAATCTGTTTGAAAATTTACAACCCAGTGACAGTGGATTTATTTACTACTCTGTACGAGAAAAAAATGTTTTTTTGTTGGATTTGTGATTCCTGATTCAAAAAAAAAAAAAAAAGCAGACTTGACTAGGTAGATACTTGTTTATTTTTCTCAAATTGATTGGTCTGATTTATGAACTTCACTTCAGACTTACTAATTTCACCTTTGTTTTTTCCAACAAAGAAAAGAAGAAATGATTGAAGGTCTTTGGAAATTACATGGTGGAATGTGCCTTGAACAATAGGATAATATGCTTGTCTTTACACGATGCTAGGATTCTTATTTCGTTCAAAAAACTGAAAGCATCAAGTATAGATCAGTTTCTAGAGTTCCTTTGGGAAATTTAACCTTGTGGTTTTTCTATTTAAATTTTGTTCTTGGTCGATTATTTTTTGGAAGGATTAAGCATTAATAAGTATGTCAGGTTGGGACTTCCCATCCTTGTTGACATGCCTCTCAAACCATCTTAATCAAAGAGAACTCTAGAATGGGGTGTCTTTAGTGGTGTTGTTAGATTAGCATTACTGAAGTGGCTATTTTGTTGATTATAGAGTGATTCCTGCAACCTACTAGGCAAGTGCTCTTATAAGATCTAATTGATGAGTGGCAATTTGTTGATTATATGTCATTTGTCCTCTTCATTCTGTGTATGATATTTCAACAAGTTGGAAAATGGGGAAATGGTATGTTGTGTTCGTTGGTCGGGTTCCCGGGGTTTTTGACTCTTGGGCGGAAGCTCATGGTCAGACCACCGGCTTTAAGCACAATTCCTTTAAAGGTTATGAGACTGAAGTGGAGGCACGAAAAGCTTATTCAACTTATTTGAAGAAGTGTGATGGTTTGTCTAGAGAGGAGTCCCATGGTTCCCATGACCAACAATCACTTGCGCATCAATTGAAAATAGCACTTGAGCAAAGAGATAGCCTTAAGGAGGAGCTGGATGATCTCTGAGCAAAACTTGGTTCTTTAGCTTTAGGATGATGGACTTTGTAACCTTGTAACATTGACTTATGTTTATTTCTAATGCTATAGTTGAGCTCTGTTTTTCTTAGTTTGTAACCTTGCAATATTAACCTTGTTTGGTGGTCTTGTACCACACATTTTGTTGTAACTTAGTTTGTTGGCTGTTGTCATGTTTTTCTGGTGGTAGCAAGCTCTTCTTAGGAATATGAATATGGGTTGGTTCATGGTTTATTAAAAATGATCATACTTTAATCTATTTTTGCACTTGCAAGTTGAAATATCATTTGCGGCAAGAACTAAGAAGTAGAAATGGTCATGGATTTTGTTGTTTATTTCCATTGAACCACACTTTTACAAAAATCAGATCAAGCATGCAACATAGTAAAAACTATAGATTGTCCAGGCAACCTCTCTCCTCCATATTTCTAGATTCAGTGGGGAACCTCTCTCCTCCTCTGTTTCCAGCACTTATTTTTCACAGTATATATGTAGCCAAAACTACTACTGCTAAAAACTGTTGATTGCCCAGGCAAATATACACACTTCACTAACTTTGAAGAAACTAAAACTTATCTAACTTACAACAAATTGGTTAGATTGAAAACACAAGTCCCACAATAATAAAAAAAAAAAACAAGTTGTTTCCAAATAAATTGCAAATCACACTAAATGTATCTAAATTATAGTTCGTCGATCTTCCAAGTCCTTACAACCTCTAACTAATTTAAGTTTCTCTATTGCCTGGCCATTTTTTCCATCTCCATTTTCGCACGTCGTTTTTCCATCCCTGAAGCACGAATAAATCATAAGATGAATAAAAGAAAGAAAAAATGCAAACACTTGTAACAATAAAAATTTAAAGAATTAAAATAAGTACAAACACTTACAATTTTCACTCATTGTTAGTGTTGTCCTCATCATCATCATTAAATCAAACATCTTGCGAAGACCTAACAAAAAAAACAACATGAACATACTTACACTTGGTGTAGCAATGGGATTTAAATTTTACACGAATATACTTAGATGCATACACGTACATGTTGAGAAGTTTTGGATAGTTCCTTTTGTCATGTGATTGCCCTGTTAACCCACAACCATTACATTTCCTTAATGCCTTGACAGCCGTCTCTTTTCCTCCCTTGAGTCATTTACCACAATCCTTTGTCCTGACTGGAAGTGGTTCTTTATAACTAAGTTGGCTTCCAAGAGAGATAGGAACACGGATACCATTCCCTTCGCCATCTTCGCGAGAAATTTTCATGAGTGTACCCCTTTTTTAAACTGATTCCAGTGCTTCTTCCAAAACTTGTGTTCCATCTTCAGTTAATAGGGCGTCATCAACTACATTCGAAAATAGTTGGAAGACACGCTGTCGCCTCATTAGCATTGAATTGCCGCATATTTCTTTCCCTGTTTCCCCACCCAAGTCATTCAAAACCCTGTTAGCTTTTGCTGCAACAGTCCACCTCCGCAAGATGTACTGATCAGACAGTGCCATAATTTGCATTTTAGCAAAATACGCTAGCATGTGCTGACATGGAATTCCAACGAATTTAAACATCTTACAACTACAACTGACATGGTTTGATGGCTTATTTACCGAAATCTCACGAAATCTTGAATCTTCCATTTCTGCCCTCTGAACATTTCACAAACAACAATGCTCATCCTTATCCGTCTTCGCAAACACGTAAGCATCCTTCTGATGGATTTCCTCTTGGAACTTGTAAAAAAGTCCGCGTGTATAATTCACTAATTCTCTTTTCCATCAACCACGAGGTTTTCTGCACAGGCTTCTCATTCACATCTTTATGATCTAAATTCAGTTCATTATGCCGTAAATTTGAAAGTGCTCTATCAAATTGTGTCACAAACTCCAACAATAAATTATTCTTAGACACGTACCTCTTGAAGAATGCATGAACACTTTCACTTCTTTGACTACTAGTCATGTGGGCAAAGAAAATGTGTTTCATATAGCCAGGAATCCATCTTGTACGGATTGTGTACATGTCATTTAACCATTCATTGCTGGACAAGTGTGCTTTTTGCACGATCTTTAACCATCTTGCTTCAAACTCATCCGGGCCCTCGGAATTCCATATATATTTTTTAAACTCCTCATAATGTTGTATACATGCTAGTGCACCTACTTTTTGAGAAAATTTATCAACAATGTGTCAAATGCATAACCTGTAATAGGTATCTGAAAGAGTAGAAGCAATTGCTTTTACCATTGCCGGATCCTGATCAGTTATGATCATTTTGGGTGGGCCTCCTGGCATCACTTTCAACCCTTCTTTAAAAAACCACACAAACGAATCACAAGTTTTGTCATTTAAGAATGCACACTGTTGTCTGCCCATAATGACTAACCCCTACTATAGGTGCGAAGATCAAAGAATATTTATTTGTGTCGTAGGTATAATCAAACATCACCATGTCCCCAAAATACTTGTATGACTTTCTACAAGTCTCATCGGCCAAAAAATAATGTGTCATCCTCTGCTCATCATCCGTCTCGAATGTAAACGCAAACTCGAGATTCTTTTCTTTTTCACTCTGCAAATACTCGTACATCATATTCCCGTCATGTCCATCTACTAATTTCCTCTCATTTCTTCTATCATTGTAAAGATCTTTTTTTGTAAATCCAACATTTTCAAGACCTTCACATTGCAACTCTAAAATACTTATCTGTTGAAAGGGTGACACATTGGCATCTCCAAGTTGTTGCATTAAAGACTTCTGTACAGGTGTCACTTTACGATAAGAGTGCAAAAGATGCACCTTCTTTGGGGTTGTTAGAGGGTGATTATGACCCTCGACAAATTGGGAGACTTCAAATCCTTCACCTCTTCTCACAACGGTCATTTTTGCCCGACAACCCTCTCTAATTATAACCCGTTTGTGTTTTACGGGCCCAGTAGTTGTTGGGTGTTTCTGCCCTTATTTGAAGCAAACAAACTCATTCCTAGTGGTTTGACCATTCTTATTAGTCTTGCTAGAATGGACTTGCATACTAAATCCTGCTTGTCTAGCATTATCGTTGTAAAACATCTAAACTTCCTCTATGTTGGCAAACTGCTGTTTAATTTTCTGTATGAATTCGTCTTTAACTTGAGGATTGATAAGTACCTCAGAAGAATTCACAGATGATTGAACCAGATTCGCAGATGATTGAGCCGACAAAGGTGACGATGACAATAGTTGTATATCATCCAACGACTGCATCCTACAAAACGAAAGAGAAAACAATAAATAAAATAGAAATTTGTCCAATAATTATACTAGCAAAGAAATGCATTGTGGAGAAATTTATTCTACAAAAACCACATAGTTGTGACTCTCTCGAAAATTTTGGAGGCCTAGATAGGGCATATTTTCATTATCTGGCCTCTTATACAACATGTTTACTGAATTGAAAAATTCCAGGAATATGAGAATCTCATACAACTAAGATATGACTTCATATACTAGAGAAAAGACAAGACCATGAAAAATGGCTTCCCCATGAGTTCAATGTAAGTATGTATGTATGTACGTGCAAGCTTTTTGCTTAATCCCTCCTCTCTTAGGGTAATTTCTAATGAACAAATTTCTAGTACAATAATAAATTTCTTCAACAACTCATCAACTTCTTCAAATTTTTTTTTTTTTCAAGAACATAGTAGTAAATCCACTGTCGGTGGGTTGTAAATTTTGAAATAGATTAACTACTATACAAATCAAGAAACAAAGAGAGAGAGAAGACCGATTGGTTTGAAACCTAACCCTAACCCGACTGGTTCAAAGAGAGAAGACCAATTGGTTTGAACCCTAACCCGATTGGTTCAAAACCCTAACTTCAATCTGAACGAGAGAGAGATATACCTTGGATCTTCTTGTTCTTGGTTCTTCTTCGTGAATTTGAATCTGGTTTGTGTTTGATCAATCGCCTCAAGCGTCAGAATCGCCTCAATCGCCTCCATCTCTCTTTCTATGTATGCTCGTGTGGAATGAAGGAAAGGTGAGGAGAACCCGTATTTGTTATGACTCGTTTTCATACACCGGTGAGATATTTGAGTGATTTTGACCAGCGAATCGGTGTTTTAGATCTCAGTCGTCCAACGGCCACGAAGGAGGTCCGCATTTTTGGTTAAAATACGGTGGTTATAAGAGCCGGACACACACACACACACACACACACACACACTCTCTCTCTCTCTCTCTCTATATATATATATATATATATATATACATCCTTCTTAATTTTAGGGTTTCTCTTCAATCTTCACCTTTTCTGTTCCACGTTCTAATTCCATCCGCTGTTTTAGACACAGAGAGAGAAGAAGAAGAAGAAGAAGAAGAAGAAGAAGAAGAAGGGGTGGGCGGCCTACCCTAACGCCATTCTCTGATTCACCCTCAGCTATCACCTCCGGTCTCCGATTCACTCTCAGCAATTACCTCCCTTCTCCGATTCACTCACGTCGGTCTCGCACTTATGCCACCGTCAGGCTCTAGTATGAATCTCTCTCTCCCCTTCCTCAACTGTTATATATACGGCCTAACCTCGTACTGTCTTACATCAAGTCTCTCTTCCCATTTGGGGGGTTTATAAAGAGAGAGAGATATGGGCGGCTCTCTGAAGAAAACCCATATCACAGAAACTGATATTTCGATGATCTGTTATGTATACACACTAGTATGTGTGTATAGATGAAACAGAGGTAGATGATTAGTTTATTAGTAGATGATTAGTTTATTAGGGCATTCTTCCATGTTGATGTTCCTTTTCAAACTGATTAGTTTATTAAATGTTTACTTTATTGAATAATTAGTTTATTTCTGTATTCTTCCATGTTGTCTTTTGAAACTGTACAGTCTACACTATTGATTCTTTAACAGAAATGAAAGTGAACAAGAACTCCCTAATTGTTGTTTATTTTTTGGACTTTTTCTTGTTGGTTCATTAGTGTTGGCCTCTAACCTGTAATAGAAAGTACGACCTTTTCTAACATGATGTTAAATATTATGGTTTAACATCAGGTCTGTTTTGGTGAAGATTGGGATTGGGAGATCTTCTCTCTTCGATCCACTTTGGTGTGATTGGTTATTTCCTCTACTCATTCTCCATTAAAACTTCTTTTTAGAGTTTAACTATGTTGTTTTAGAGTTGTTAAATTGCATATAGTCAATTAATTCTTGGGTACTTTTGTGGTTGTAGATACGTCTAATAGACAATTTCACCTCACTTCGCCACTACAAGATTCATGGACACAATTTTCATTATTTAAGGATTCATCAACTAGTCCGATCATGGCTAATGCAAATGCAAATGTTAATGCTAATGAGGCGGATGTTGGGGTGAGCGTAGAGGCAAGTGATAAAATCATTGAAGTTATTGAGGAAGAGTCGAACCCATTTCAAAAGAAGGCAAGAAAGAAACATCAACTGTTTGGAACGATTTTCAACATGTAACTTTTCCAAATGGTTCCAAAAAGCATCAATGTAAATTCTGCAAAGATTATTTTACCATCCAAGCATCGGGGTCTACTACTCATCTTCTTAGACATTTAAAGATGTGTGTGCAACGTCGGCTTCAACTTAGAGTATCAGAGAAAAGGCAAAAGACTTTGTCATTTGAGGCCGGTGGATCGGAGAGTGGGAACGTTACAACTTTCACATATGACCATGCAAAAGTAAGAGAAGCTGCTTCCCACATGATACTTTACCATGAGTATCCATTTATGTATATGGAGCATATTTTGTTCAACAAGTTCATGAAGATGACCACCCAGTGGCAGAGGCATATGAGGCCCAGTGGGGGCACAGGCCCCCACTGGATGGATTTGTTTTTTTTTTTTTTTGCATTTGTAAAAAAAAACCTTAGAAGTTTTAGTGTATCACGTTCGAAAAAAGAAAAATCATTGAAGGCATCACCAGATGGTATCTCAATATGTTCTTTTTCAACACATATTCGTGTGAGTCTCAAGAATAAATACTATGAATCCAATATAAATATGTGATGGAAAAGGGTGTTGGGGCACAACCCAGTAAGGTCCCTTAATCACTAAATAACTAAATTACTCATAAGGAAGCCTCCATTCACTGAACATTCGCCTCCAAACCACCATGTGTTCAAGGAATTATAAGTATGGATTATTGTCTTATCAGAAAATGCAAATCAAGCGACGCTCCTTTTCGCCCTTTCCCTTATTTCTTTATTTTTCTTCTTAAACCTTTTAATAAGACCTCTCTCTTTTGTATTTGAAGATGATTCATTTAGACCACTAGGGAACTTATAAATTTATCTGCAAGATATGATATTTTTATTTTTTTTCCTTGTTATTTTAATATTATCTAATAGCTAAACACTTTTAAATAGAAATAAGTCTTGAATAAATAGTGCAAAAGAAAAATCAAGGCATGTTAAGTCGTAAAAAGGAGATAGATAATTTTCTATTTTTCACAATAAAGTCGCGTGTATGAATTGTGCCCCCATTGGTGCGATTTTCTGGTTACGCCACTGCGACCACTCTGATTGGCAAAAGATAAGTCGTGTTGTTGCCAAAAATGATTTTACATCAACTTACCAAGCACAAAAGAAGAAGTTGAAAACATCATTGAAGCATGTTGGCAGAGTTAGCATCACAACAGACTTGTGGAAGTCACCAGGCCAAAGGATCCAATATATGGTCGTGATTGGTCATTATGTTGATGAAGCTTGGAAGTTACAAAAGCGCGTGCTCAGCTTTTGCAATGTGTCACCTCCACATATCGGGGTAATTATTTCTGATACTCTTTATAAGTGTTTCGTTGATTTGAATATTGAAAATAAGGTGGCTACTATCACGGTAGATAATGCTTCATACAATGATTGCTTTGAGAAACTTGAAATCGACATTTCAGTTGTTAAAGAAGAAGTTACTTTTGGATGGTAAACTTTTTCATGTGCGGTGTTGTGCACACACACTTAATCTGATGTACAAGATGGGCTTAGTAAAATTAAAGGGATCACTGATTGTGTTTGGGATGGTGTGAAGTATTTAATATATTCTGAAGCACGCCTAACTCAATTTAGTGATATTGGTAAGCAGTTGAAAATACCTTCGAAAAAGCTAATCTTAGATTGTCCTACACGATGGAATTCAACTTATTTGAAAAAGCTAATCTTAGATTGTCCTACACGATGGAATTCAACATATTTGATGTAATCTGCTGCATTGGAGTTCAAAGATTTTTTCTCTAGGTACAGTGAAAGGGGTGTGAGTTTTTCCTATGTGCTTACCTATGAAGAGTGGGAGAGAGTTGAGAATGTTTGCCAATTTTTGGAAATTTTCAATAATGTGAAAAATAAAATCTCCGGCTGTGAATATCCAACTTCCAATTTGTTTCTCACCGAGGTTTGGAGAGTAAAAGAAATCTTTGATAAAAATTTAGTGAGTGAATTGGAATACCTTAGATCAATGGCTTTAGGAATGAAGGGGAAATTTGACAAGTATTGGGGCGAGTATAATCTAGTGATGGCTCTCGGTGCAGAATTGGATCCAAGATACAAATTGGTGCCGATTGGGTTTTGTTTTCCAGAGATATATGGTGACAAGACAGACAAAACATTGCTATGGTGTGTAAATCTCTGTATGATCTTTATGATGAGTTTGTTGTTATGCATTCCCTAGTGTACAATGAACAAATTTTACAGCAAAGTAGTATAGAAGTTTGCTCTCTTAGTAGTGTTTCACAAGGGAAAAAAGTTGTCATGGTAAATCCAAATATGAGTCTTTTGTTAGGAAAGTCGATACCATTTAGCCTATAAAATCTGATTTGGATATCTATCTTGAAGAAGGTGTTTATAAATGTGCTTCACAAGCACAAGGTGAAGAAGTTTTGGATCCCCATTTTGATGCATTGGAGCGGTGGAAAGCAAATCCTCTCAAGTACCGCATATTGTCCAAGATGGCATGTGATATATTGTCCATTCCTATTACCTCGGTGGCCTCGGAGTCCACATTTAGTGCGGGAGGTAGAGTCATTGATCCATATCGTGCATCATTGGCAACAAAAACTATTGAAATGTTACTTTGTGGAGTTGATTATGTATGTGCATATCATGGACTTAAAAAGGGATCCGATGTAAGTGAAATTTGTTTATTTATGTTTTCGTATCTACTTGTGTTAATTATATATATTCTGATGAAATTTTTGTTGTTTTTCTTGATAGACCAAGAGCCATCTCACAAAGAGTTCATTCTACCTTAATGGAGTAATGTGGTGTGTGTGGAAATGGTACATGGTAGCTGGTAAGTGTAGACCGCATGAAATCTCCATAGCCAATTTTTCATTTTTCATTATTAAAGCAGAAGGCTAGTGTAACAACCCGCCTTATCAAGCTCCTCGATCACAACATAACAAAATCAGATGTTTACGCCACTCTCTCACTTAAACAAGCTGAGAAACTATAGAAAAAAAAATCCCACATTTCTTCAATATATTTACATATACACTTTTCATAATTCTCTCATGTGTTAGCCTTTTCCCCTTCATCTCCTCCCATTTATCCCTTTTGTTTCGTGTTCCTTCCTTCCCCTTTATCCAACTCAGCTTAAACCTTAGCCGAGTTACCCCCCTTCTTCCTTCTATTCTTCCCTTTTATTTCCATTTTTAGTCTCCTAGGTCCTTGTCACCTAGTTTGTTGTCATCATGGAAACCCATTTGGTATGCCTGCTTTCCACATGCCACCCCCATGCACAAAAACATATCTACTCTTACTTTCTTAGTAAGACAAATCCCTTCCTTTGTCATGCTACAACAAGACAAGGTATTAATGAACCGGAAATTTGGGTTAGATTCAAGGATTGTGACTTTACTAGTATTAAGTATTACAATTTAATATAGCTGGGTTTCACAGCTAGATGCTACTTTTGGTGCTACTCTTATTTTACACAATCTAGGAACTTCCATAACGTTGGTGTAATTCAGTTTGAGCAACAGATGCATTACTTTGTTCTTGTTGTTTTACTTCAAATTAATATTCTAGTGTCTTCTTTTTTATTACTTGAATAGCTTTGGAATAGCTTTAGTTCATAGAAGTTCTTTTTATTAGCCTAATGTCATACATGCAAGCATTTTTTTGTGAAAACTGAGAATGTAAAGGACCACCAAAAATACTAGCTGCTGTATCACTTGTTTATACCTCAGGACCAAGTTGGTGTTTGGCGTATTATCTACTCAAGACATTCGGCATTTGGCTTTTTTATTATAAATATCTTCGGTTTGGTGTAAATCTTGGGAAGTCAGACTTGATTGTTGCCATTTTGGTTAAGTGCATATTTGAAGAACTTTAATCTCTGTCATTTATGTTTTTGATGGCCGTTTTTTGTTAGCTTATTATAGTGATGAACAATGGAAATTTTGTAGTGAACAATAAGAATTAACAATGTGGAATTAGGCTGGTAGTGGTAGCTAGTGATTTTGTAAAAAAAAAAATGATGGAATCGGCCTTTGGAATGAATGATGAGCTTGTCTGGAATGATTTTGAATTACGTTTTTTTTGTTGATAAAAATGATGAAATTTTGTCAGTTTTTGTGATAAAAATGATGGAATTAGCTAGTTTTGATTAAGGCTCTGTTGATGAATTCGAGCTCGAGCTCGAGTTGAGCAGGCTCGTTTATTCCAGACTGAGTTCTAACGAGCTGAGCTCGAGCTTTGTACTTGTTTGGCGAGCCGAGCTAGAGCCCTGATTTTTTGGCTCGATTCAAGCTCGAGCCGAGCTCAAGCCATACCGATTCTAACCGAGCCGAGCTCGAACATGCCGATACTCGGCTCATCTCCATTCGTATACACCCTACCTATAGGTAATAGTGATTAGATTAATAGTGATCAATGAGTAATTGAAACAATTGACTAATGTCGGAGTAACCATTAGCCATTGATCTTGATCTTTTAAAAAAAAATAAACCGCCTAATTTCACTAATCATAAAGTTAATACACTTTAATTTCATTAATCATAAAGATAATACAAATTAAGTAGATCTAAAGCATTAACTTTAAGGGCAAAGTACGGATTACCTCCCTAAGGTTTGCACGTTTGGCAGATGACCCCCTTCAGGTTCATTAATGATCACATTGCCCACATGAGATCTCCCGGATCGTCGGGTCGACCGAGTCCCAAATTCAGGCCTAGATTGACTGCGGGTGTATCGATAACCTCGCTCGAGCCGGTTTATTTCGCCGCAAAGGGACTCCAACCGGTCAATTTGGCGAGCCATCAACAAGGTCGAAACAGAATTCTTGGCCCATGCCCGACGATGCACCTGTGACCATATGCTATATACACATACATAGTATACAATTCTTTTTTTTGGTAAATCGGAAATTTACAAAGTATACAATTATATGTGCATGTGGTAGGTATATACAAAATATACAATCGGAAATTTACAGAATTCCTGGCCTGAAATCTCCATAGCTCTCTTTCTTCCTCCTCTCTCTCTGTGTCAATGTGTTAAAAGGGGAGTTAGAGCCTTTTATTTAAGAAAGGGCAGTATGGTCTTTTTACTTTTATTGTTAACGGAGTTAGGTCTTGCACTTTACTGCAAAACCATAGGTGGGCAATATGATCATTAATGAACTTGAGGGAGGTCATCTGTCAAACGTGCAAACCTCAGGGAGGTAATCCGTACTTTGCCCTAAGTTTAATGTAGCTATCTTGTTAACTACCTTTATTATGATGCATTAATGTTTATACATAAATGCATTCTTACCCTTCACTAATATAATACTCAACATAGAATAAGGCTATTTTTTTTTTGATCCGCAAAAAACGCCCCAAAGGGCTGAATAAGGCTATTGATACACAAAATATGATGATACTTACCATCGTAACAGTCGATTAGTTCTTCTTGAGGCAAATATACCACTGTTTTAGCTAGTACTTGCCTTTTTGAAAGGAAATGCTTACTGTGTATTACCAAATTAAACGTTGACAAACGGATTCAAACTCCTCTAATTATAGGTTTGACTAGGTTAGCAAAAAAATAAAGAAAATTTAAACACCTACAACAATTTAGCTTGTAAAGCCTGTGTCCTTTTTTGAGGAAATTTCATAAAACTAAAAGAATAGAAATCACTAGATAACAGAACACACTATTGCGCATAGACCGTGCACAGAACATGCACAATAGCCTTTTTGTTCACTTAAGGTTCCCAGAAACCCCCCTTCCCTTAACATGGTTTGCACCTATAAGACTAATCGAAATATATCAATGGTTTAAAAGTGTGAGGTTTTGTGTCTAATATTTTGAGTACTTGAGATTCCGATATTGTAACCAAAGATCAAGCACCCATCGTTACAACCATTCATGTGACAGCGAGATACAAAGTAAAGTTGTCTGGACATACTTTTTTGATACCCGGACCTGGTCCGAAACGCCCATGACTCCACAATGGAGCAACCGTCGGTGATTGGGCAAACCTGCCCAAGAGGCCATTATATAGACGTCGGTGTCATTCCAGTGGTCGGAGAGGATTCTTTTCCTAAAGAGGGTGGTTAGCACCATTGTGCAACTGACTAATGTGGTGGTCACCACTGTCCTACCCATAGTGCTCCACTGGCCATAGTAGTTACTATTGCTGTAAGGACATAGGATTTTGGCAAATGAACCTGGGTTGAACTAGAGTAAGAAGTGTTAATTTTATGCCTTGAAAACCAATTGTTGAACTTGTTTTTCTTTTGGTTAAGTTAATTGTTTGGCATTTTTGTTTTCATTCATAGATATGTGTTTATTGGGTAACAATTCTCTAGTGTTCGCTACTACATAAGATGTGAACATAAAGTCCAACGGGCGACATTGTAGAAAAATCATGTTATGGTTAATGAATCAATAACAGGGAGTTATGATTTTTCGGTACTTTGTAAACCCTAAAACAGTTCTAGGTCATGAGTGTGATTGGACATCACATTACGAAGGCCTACGCTTACTATGCTTCTATATGATACAATGTTTTGACTTCGTCATTGAGGTAGTGACCTTAAGCAAATAAGTGGATATAATGTGATTGTCACATGTATTGAACAAGATCTAGATAATGAACACCCTATGTATATGATAACCGTAATTTTAGAAGGGTAGTTCTACTATGGTTTATTTGTTGTCCTTAGACCTGAGAGGCTAGTATAATATTAATTGCTTATTCGTGTAACTTTGATATTGTCAATCGGTGATGCTGATGTAAAAGGCTATATACGGACATGTTGGGTTATATGGTTTCAATTATATTATATTAGTGCTCAACATGGAATCCATTATTCTCTATTTAAGAGAAAGTATATTCGAGCAATTTTTCACAATAACGTTGGACCAAACCGGCCGGTGACATTTTCTTTTAAAATGTTTATTTATTATTATAGAAGTATAATATACTAAAAAGTTTTTCCTAAAACTTTTGGGGTCCAATTAGAAAGTGAAAATTAAGAATTTCAGATACATGAATGAAATTATTCTACGGTTGTGATTCATGTGGAATATAGTATGATGGAAGGATATAAATAAATTCGTAGGAAAGGGCCTCACTGATAATTCTCTATAGTTAGAATGTAATTACAATATGTTGATGGACATAATTGTAATATGTGGATGTGATAAATATCTGTATAACGGATTGATCAGGAAGAGGGGAAAAGTTGTTCCCTAAGAAAGTGGTCCATGATAAGTCATGAGTCTTTCCACAACTAACAAAATGAGAACCCTAAGGGATCCCACCACTGTTCTCTCCAAAAAGTCACGTTGCCTATAAAAGTGTGGCTAGGATATTCATAGTTGGCCATCAGAACTATTTGAATATTTGAGAGACAGTAACAATGGAGAGAGCAAGGTGAAATACCCAAGGAGGCAATACGCTTTAGTGGATTGCTTAGTGAGAGTTATTCATTCGTGGTGTTATTCACGAAGTTTTTCGTTCCATCCGTGAAGTCATTTGCCGAGTATTCATCCGCAGGATTATTCACGGAGTTTCTATCCGTATCATCTGTGGATTTTTTATAACAGGAGGTTATTCATTGATTTAAACAGAGTCTGTAATCAAGTGGAGATCTAGAGGTATTTATCTATTTTTCTTATAGATTCTAACAGTGGTATCAGAGCCTCCCACTTAGACTGCATGATTTTGTTTTTGTTGGATCTCATGCTTCTACCAGTATGATGTTTGCCTATTTTTCGATTCTTCGTTTATTCCGCAAATAGGCACAATATCATGAGTACTCTAGTTTTCCCTTTTGTTTACTGCGTACGTGGTACACTTTGATAATAGTCTAACTATGTTTTATTAACCACGTGTTTTTGATACTGCTATGAAACAAAAGAGAAAATGATGATTGCATGTCCACTAGTTTAAAGTTTAATTATAAGAAGATAAAGATAGAACTAGAAGAAGCATGATATTCTTGTTTTCTAGTTACTGATTGCATATTATATCTTCATGTAGAGTTCTAGTTCTTTAAATGGACTAATGATTTATATGTGATATAAATTAGTAATAACCCCTTTACAATTAGTAAGTGCTGAATAGGAAATTTTCATATAAAATAATTCCTATGGCCCTCCATTGTTGATAAATAAAAAATCTAATCAATTGGGATCTACTTGACACCAAAAGGATCAGTTAGGTTTTAATTGATTAGTTGTTTTATTTATTCCATAAAAGGTTTATGTATAACTGGTGGGAGTTTCGACTAAAATGAAGGAATAATCTTACATGTATATGTGATATTTGTGAACAATGGAAGCACTTGTACAAATTTGATATAGCAACCAAAAGGTGTTATATGAGTTGATTTGTAGGCCAAAAGAAAATTGGGAGTCATGGATAAACAGAATATAACATGAGATGTTTTCATGACGTATAGTAGCTATATGCCCTTTTAACATGTATGCATCATATTTCAAAAGAAATTTTTGTATATGCTGTTTTGGGTTCCCAATTGTCACTAAGATTGTTATGAATGTAATTGTTGCATTTGAGCATGGGGTACTTTATCACTCTAGTGACTGTTACCATTGTAGATAAAAAACCCAGTCCAATGGTTTTCACATATCTATGAAAAAAAAAAACTATATTAGATCCCTTTGCTTTTTCAATATATTTTTTTCTTTTGTGCTAATTGCTACATGATGCAGATTCAAAAGAATGACCAACTTCAATCCCTTGTCCAAAATTCTTGATGACAACCGTTTGGTGGGACCAAACTTGTTGGATTGGAAAAGAAACCTGACCATTGTTCTCACTCATGAAAAGGTTGCCTATGTTCTCAATTCTGATCCACCAGAGCTCGTTGTAAACCATGATGATGAAGAGGCAGCACAAGCTTTTGAAAAATGGCATGAGGTAGATCAAGTTGCCAAGTGCTATATATTGGCCTCTATGTCCAATATACTGCAAAAACAACACCAAAGTTTTCCCACTGCAAAAGATATGATGACTAATTTGCAGGAATTATTTGGAGAACAGAGTCGTACTGCTCGCTATCTCACCATGAAACATCTGATGGGTACAAAGATGGTGAGAGGAACTCCGGTTCGTGAACATGTTCTAAAAATGATTTCTTATTCTAATGAGCTGGAAGCTTTGGGTTCACAAGTTGATCCTGAAACGAAGGTGGATTCGATCCTCGCTTCGTTATCAGAAGATTTTGATAATTTCATCATGAGTTTCAATATGAATAGGAACCCGGTATCATCATCCGAGCTGCTCAATATGTTGCAAGGAGCAGAGGATCTTTTTACTAAAAAGGGATCAGTTGAACCTAATGTGATGATGGGTGAAAAAACTTGTGCTTCAAGGTTCAAGTCTAACAAAGGCAAGAACAATGGGAAGCAAAATGGCTCTAAGTTCCAGAAAGCTCTTGGTGTGAAAAAGGATATAGATAAGAATAAAGGAAAAGGCAAGGGCAAAGGTAAAGGCAAGGATGCTTGCTTCTATTGTGGTAAACCAGGCCACTGGAAGAGAAACTGTCGTCACTATTTGGCAACAGTGAAAAGGGACAAACCTTCGGAAGGTATGTCAAATTTACTCATTGTTGAAACCAATTTAATGATTGGTCCTCCTAATGCTTGGTGTGTAGATTCTGGTGCAACTTCACATATTTGCAATGTGTTGCAGGGGTTCAAGGAGACCCGAAAGCTTAATGATGGGGAGATGCTAATAAAGTTGGGAACGAGTGCAACTGTTGCAGCGGTTTCCATCGGAACCTTTTATTTGGAATTATCTTTTAATAGGACTCTAGTTTTAGAAGATTGTCTATTTGTGCCAGAAATTCGTAGGAATTTAATTTCTGTTTCAAAGTTGTTTTGTTCTGGTTATTCACTTTCGTTTTCTTCGAAAGTTGTTATTAAGCATAATAATAAATTTTTGATTTCTGGCAATTTAATAGATGGTCTTTATTTTATTAGTCCTATTGGTAATTCCATTAATTGTGTTGAGAATGATACATCCACTAATGTGTTACCCCTTAAAAGGAAAAGGGATGTTAATTAAACTTACATGTGGCACTTGAAACTTGGTCATATCAATTTAGAACGTCTAAATAGATTGGTTAAGGATGGGCCATTAAATTTTTTTGCAAATTGAGCCGTATCCAGTTTGTGAGCCATGCTTGCAAGGAAAAATGACCAAAATTCCTTTTCTAGGAAAAGGGATTAGAGCTACTGGAGTTTTGGAATTGATACACACTGATGTTTGTGGTCCTATAAATCACATGGCTAGAGGTGGTTTTTACTATTTCATTACTTTTACAGATGATTTTTCGAGGTACGGATATTTGTACCTAATGAAACATAAATCGGAATCTTTTGAAAAATTTAAAGAATTTCGTAATGAAGTAGAAAAACAACTCGGCAAAAGTATCAAAGCTCTTCGATCAGATCGTGGAGGAGAATATCTTTTAGATGATTTTCGAAATTATCTAAAAGATAGTGGAATCATATCTCAGTTGGTTTCCCCGGGAACACCACAACATAATGGGGTGGCAGAAAGAAGAAATAGAACCTTATTAGATATGGTTCGTTCAATGATGAGTATATCTGAATTGCCAATATATTTTTGGGGTTATGCATTGGAGACAGCTATTTACTTGTTGAATAGAGTCCCGACTAAATCAGTCCCTAAAACTCCATATGAATTATGGGCTGGGAAAAAGCCTAGTCTGAAGCATATTAAAATATGGGGTTGTCCAGCACATGTCAAGAAACAAAATGTTGACAAATTGGAATCAAGGACTGATAGGTGCATTTTTCTTGGATACCCCAAGACGTCGTTTGGTTACTATTTTTATAATCCCAAGGAACAAAAAGTTTTTGTAAGCAGAAATGCTACTTTCCTTGAAGAGGATTTTATTTTCAATGAAAATAGATCAAGAATTGTTCTTGAGGAAGTAACTAGTCAACCAATGGTTGGGGCAAGCACAAACAGTGAAGAACAAGTCGAAAGGCCCACTGAACATATTACGGCACAAGAGCCTCGGCGAAGTAAACGGGTCATTAGAGCACCTGTTAAGTTAACATGGTTAAATGAGATTTACCATATGGAGTCAGAATTGTCTTATGATGATCCTGTTTCTTACTTAGAGGCTATTAATGATATAGATGCTGAGCATTGGCAAAAGGCAATGGAATCAGAAATGGACTCAATGTATTCTAATGAGGTTTGGACCTTAGTGGATAAACCTGAGGGTATTAAACCCATAGGTTGTAAATGGGTCTACAAAAGAAAATTAGGGGCTACCGGTAAGGTAGAGACCTATAAAGCAAGGTTAGTGGCGAAAGGGTATAATCAAAAGGCTGGTATTGATTATGAGGAAACTTTTTCGCCAGTAGCAATGATAAAATCCATTAGAATTCTTTTGTCTATTGCTGCACACTATGATTATGAGATATGGCAAATGGATGTCAAAACTGCTTTCTTGAATGGTTACATTCAAGAAGTGTAGGTGGAGAAATTCTACCAACGCTTTAGACAGTGTTGGATCGTTACGGCTTATTCGTGCCTCTTCGCCTCTACTCTATTTCGTCGTCGGAAACCTAATCTGCAAAACAGACAGGGAGTGAGTGCACCTTTGCCTCTCGTGGCAAAGGCCCTCCGATGCCGAAGTTAGTATCACGTACTAGCAATTGAACCCTAATTATCAGTAGGAAAACAATATCAATGCAGTGTATTGCGTACCTTTTACCTCTAGGTCTAACCCCATATTTATAGATTCATAGGTGCTTGCTGTCCAAGCATCCGTATTACCCTAGGTTTCCTACCTCGTATAGGAAACCCAGGATATCTTGGATTCTTGTTCCCTTATCAGTCCATTACCTTAGTCCTTTTAGGACTCTTTTCCTTAATGAGCCGAACATCCCATTCCTGTTGGGTATCTTTTACAGATCCTACATTCTCGGGATCTCATTCCTTTAACGGAATATTACTGCATTCTGGACTCTTCCAGAATGTTCTCTTTACTTCTATATTTAATAGGACTTCTTTCCTTGTTCGGCCGTCTCATGGCCGAACAAAGGGACTGGGCCAGTTACCTCACATGTAACTGGTCCTTTAATAATCTGAACCATTCCTTTCTTTAGGGGATTCTATTCCTGTTCGGCTCTCTCATAGCCGAACAAGGTACTTTTGAACAGTGGCTTCACGTGTCACCGGTCAATCGTGTTTGACCTTTTATAATCTCCATGCTCGGGTGATTCTTGTACTTGTTCGGGAATACCTCCCTACAATTGCTCCCCAGCTTCACTCGTTGTTTTTATTCAGATGACGTGTGAAGCTTCTCTTCCGAGTAAATTCATTCTGTTCCTGCACCTTATATATTGGAGCAACTTATCATCGTTTTACCATGACGAAAGATACTTTCTAGGCCTTTTCAGGCTTTTAGCCCAAACCTTTACACGTGTCAGCGTTTATTTTGTTCACATTAAATGCGGACAGGCGCGTTTTGGGGAACGGAACACTCAAACGCCGTCTGGGGTGACGTTTCACTTATGCCACCCCACCTATAGGGTATTTTTGGGTTTTCGTCCCAAATTTCAAACACCCCAATCTCTTTCTTAGACTCCCTCTGCAGAAGCAAAAACACTGTTCAAGTCTTTCCCCGCCATTGAAGCTCTGTTCATCGTCTCAAGACCTCCTCCTTTAGGGATTCCATCGACTATTCTCGTAAGTCATCATTTCTTCTTCTTACAACCCCATTTCTCTAGTGGATTGCTTTCAATCGCAGTTTAGGGTTTCATTATCCCCATTTCTCTGTACTTCATAGAATCCCAAGATCCTATCTGATAATGGGTAGATTTCGTAGGCATTGCAACACTCCTCTAGCCATGGCTAATTTCAGATCTCGATATGGGATTCCTGACGATGTAGCCACTGTACTGGCTTCTGAGGATGCCCTTCGTGAGAGTTTCGACTTCGATACTCTTCATATTCCTGTAGTAGCCATTGTTGAGGGCGGGGTTAGATTCCCCTTGGCCCCTTTGCTTCGCCAAGTTTTGGCGTACTACAGACTGTCCCCAATGCAGGTTTCTGCTAATTTCTTCCGTGTAGTTATGGGCATCAACACCATAAACCAGATGTTAGGGACCTCTTTAGGTTTATATGACATTCATCACCTATACAGTATTTCTAGAACTGGGGACGCCCTTACATATTACTTAAAAAGTAGGGATTCTAGGAAGAAGCTTGTCCTTGAACTCCCTGACTCTGCTCGAGGGGATGACGACGACTTCCTGATTGTCACGGGCAACTTCGAACCCAGAGATGAGGACGGCCAAGTGATTGGTTTTCACGCTCCTCATGTATTCGGGAGCCCACGTTAGTGCTTTCCCCTAATTTTCATATCTTTGTCCTTTTTCATAGGAAAAGCTTTTTCATGCTTTCTAATTTATTTGTGCTTTGCTCGGTTGCAGCTTCAAACATTAACCGGGGTTATAATATCATAACCCCCCAAGTGCACGTAGCTGATATCAAGCGAGCACTTTCTTTCAACGGCGAAGGGACTCACCTGGCTGGCCGAGCAAGAGCAGCTCAGGTTCTGTTGAGCTACAAAGCATCATACGGGGGCTTCATTGACCGGCGTACCCGAGCAGCGGACAACCTTGCAGCGGCTGGTCCTTCAAGACCTGTCCCCGAACAAGCAGAAAGGCGTTCTCGGACACCCCCGATCTCCGACGAACCTATTCCCCTTGCCGAAGAAGCCTCCAGCTCCACATCAAGTTCTTCCTCCAGTGGTTATACCCCTTCGCCTCCAGAAATGAACCAACCAATCGATTTGGGGAGTCTCCTCACCATACCTGGTCGAAATCGCGGAGCTGCTCGGGGCCAAGGTGGCCAAGGTCGTGGCCGCCGCACTCAGACCCAGACTGATGCTCCTCCCGGCTTTTCCCCAGAAGAAATCGAGGCCACCCATAGAGAGAAACGTCAACGGGTGGAACAGACCCAAGAAAGACCCCCACCTTCCTCTTCGTCTCCCGCTCCAATATGGGCTCCTTCCTTCTCTCACGGGAACCGAGCTATCACTGCTCGGGACTCTGTCGAGAATGAAGGGACTGCCCTTGCATTGTCCCAGGCCTTTTTGCTGCCTGGGGACATGCAAAAAGAAGTCGCAATGTCCCCAGACAATCTCCTCAGTTCCTTCATGTCCCACAACGCCAAGGTAAAATTTCTTTCTGTAATCATAGTGTATACAGAATTTAACAGTTATGTCTATCACAACTGTGTTGAATGTTCCCAGGTGATGCAAAAAATGGTGGCCATGGCTCAAAAACTCAGCCAATCAGAGCCCCAGCGAGCAAAACTTGTCAGTGAAAACTCCAAGCTTCAACGTACCATCATCAGGCTTGAGAGAGAAAGAAACCAGGCTCTGGGGATTGCAGATGGCCTGAAGGGACAATTGAAGGGGACTGAGGACAGTCTTGCCCAGACTCTGAAGGAGCTTGAGACGTCCCAGAATGAAGCTAAGGCTGCCTTTGAGAAAGGATATAATGAAGGAATCAGAGTTGCCACAGAGAGCTACACAAACCAAATGCCTGGAATTCAGGATCAAGTTTGGGTAGCTGCTTGGAAAGCCTGCCTTGAAAAAGCAGAGATTCCTGAGTCATCGCCGCTCTGGACCAACATTGAGCTTCCAAGTGCAGCAGCTGATGATCAGGAGGAGATTGTTGAAGAGGGAGGTGAAGAGCAAGTTGTGCAAACAGCGGAGCCACCTGTTACCGAAGTGGAACCTCAGAACGATGTGACCAACCCTGGCCAAAAGGAAGCCAGTGGTGGTCAACCTGAAGATGAAACTCCTACTGCAACTGAAGCCCCTTCAACTGTTCCTACAACCGTTCAAGACCTGACAGAAGATGAATGAATATGTCTTTGTAATATATTCGACAGTCTTTTTGTGGGCCTGGCCAATGCGTTTTGTTTTTGAAACACTCCAACAGTATTTCGTACTTGTTTTTTTTTTAAGTATTTCGTACTTGGGAATATATCTGAATGCTTTTAAACCTGTGCACGTTCTTTGCATGACTTGAACAGTTTTGTGCATAGTCTCGTGAGTTTAAGTTTCACGTACATTAAACGTTTAAGTTTCGCATACTTAAATGTGTGAAATTTTCACAAGTAAGTGTCACGTACTTAAAAATGGATGTTTACACAAGTATTTCGAACTTGTGTTTAAGTATCACGTACTCAAGTATTTTTACACAAGTATTTCGAACTTATGTTTAAGTATCACGTACTCAAGTTTTTGTTTTTTTTTTTTTTTACACAGGTATTTCGAACTTGTGTTACACAAGTATTTCGAACTTGTGTTTAAGTATCACGTACTCAAGTATTTCGAACTTGTGTTTTAAGTTTCTCGTACTTTAGATGGATAGCCTATATTCTGCTCCCCAATACGAATAAGGGAAATTAACTTCGTAATTCGTATTTAAAACAAATACTGGAAACTACAATAATTATATATAAAAGAAAGGCAACTTTATTCATATGTTATAGAACTCAAGAGGGCGTTATTCGTACCCCTTGCAGCTAAAACAAGAAAACTAGAACACAAGAGAGTTTTATTCGTAACTCTCACACAATCACGATGTGCACAAGGAAAAATATATTTCATATAAAAAACTTTCTCAAGTTGTGGACATTCCACGGTCTTGGCACCGGGTTCCCATCCAGGTCTGCCAATCGATAAGCTCCAATGCCCACAATCTCAGTAACTCGATATGGGCCCTCCCAATTAGCCCCCAACTTTCCTTCATTAGCCACTTTAGTGTTGCCGAGCACCTTTCGTAGCACAAGGTCTCCAACACCAAATTCCCGTGGATGTACATGCTTGTTGTAGCCTTTGACTAGCTGCTCTTGGTACGAGGCCAAGTGCACTAGGGCCTGTTCTCGTCTTTCCTCGGCAAGATCTAATTCAATCTCCAAGGCTCGATCGTTGCCCCCACTTTCTACCAACTTGGTCCTGTTGGTCGGCAGACCTACCTCCAATGGAATAACAGCCTCTGTTCCATACGCCAAAGAATAGGGGGTCTCTCCCGTAGACCTCCTAGGTGTTGTTCGGTATGCCCATAGGACCAATGGCAATTCATCAGGCCATTTCCCCTTTGCTTTATCCAAACGTTTCTTAATCCCATCAAGAATGGTTTTGTTAGATGCCTCTGCTTGGCCATTACTTTGAGGGTAGGCCGGAGTTGAATAGTAATTTCTTATCCCATACTGGGCACAGAAAGTTTTGAATTTTTTCTGAAATTGAGACCCATTGTCTGTAATCAATGAATACGGGACTCCAAAACGAGTAATGATGTTCTTCCATACGAACCTCTCTATCATAGGTTCTGTGATTTTAGCCAATGGTTCTGCCTCAATCCACTTGGTAAAATAATCAGTCGCAACTAGCAGAAATTTTCGATTTCCAGTTGCCTTGTGCAGTGGACCCACAATGTCCATTCCCCACTGAGCGAACGGCCAAGGACTTGTTAAAGGCACCAAGTCTTCTGCTGGTGTTCGGATCATTGGTGAAAATTTCTGACATTTTTCACAAATCTTAACGTACACCTTAGCATCTTCTTGCATGTACGGCCACCAATATCCTTGAGTGATTGCTCGGTGCGCTATGGACCGGCCCCCAGCATGGCTTCCACAGGTTCCCTCATGAATCTCGTGGAGGAACTTTTGCACCATTTCAGGGTGTACACAAAGCAAATAGGGCCCTGTAAAAGACTTCCTGTATAGTTTCCCTTCAGGAGATAACCAGAATCGAGCAGATTTGGTCCTTATTTTATGAGCCTCCTTTTTGTCTGAAGGAAGTTTTTCATCTCGTAAGAATTCGATAATTGGATCCATCCAACTTGGTCCCTGGTTCACGTCCAAGACCATCTCCACACTTCTTCCAATGCTCGGCTCGGTTAGATATTCCACGGCTATCTTTCTCTTGAACTCGGTTGGTACAGCTGCAGCCAACCAAGCCAGTGAATCTGCATGTGCATTCTTTCCAGAACTTATCTGCTCAATATATACCCTTTCAAAAGTATCGAGTAGATCTCTGGTTGCCTGTACGTAAGCTGCCATCTTCTCACTCCGTGTTTCATATTGCCCGGACAACTGATGAACCACAAGTTGTGAGTCACTATATACCCTTACATGTTCGGCTCTTAGGGTTTTTGCACTTCTCAAACCAGCTAAAAGCGCCTCGTATTCCGCCACGTTGTTGGATGCACTGAACCCAAGCCGAACTGATAGCTCTAACATTGATCCTTCAGGGGGAAAAAGAACTACCCCTATACCTGATCCGGTATTGCAAGCGGACCCATCAACAAACAGCTTCCATTCCAAGGGATCTTGCTCGGCTAATTCCTGTTTCTTCGTTACAGGAGACTTTGCTTCATACTCCTTTCTCGTAGGAGGCAAAGGTGCAACCGCAGGTGAGAATTCTGCCACGAAATCTGCCAATACCTGGCCTTTGATTGCTGTGCGCGGCTGATAGTCAATGTCATATTGGCTTAATTCAACGGACCAAGTCGAGATCCTTCCCGAGAAGTCTGCCTTTCGGAGCAGTGATTTTAAAGGGAACTCAGTATAAACCACCACTCTATGGCTCTGGAAATAATGCGGCAATTTTCTCGTTGCTGTCCTTAGTGCTAGGATCAATTTCTCGAGGGGCAAATATCTTGTTTCCGCATCCAATAACGTCTTGCTCACATAATAAACAGGGATTTGTTCGGATCCCCTACTTCTCAGAAGGACTGCACTCACAGCATGCTCAGAAACTGCTAAGTACAAAATTAAGGACTCACCTGGTTCTGGAGTTGAGAGAAGGGGAGGAGAGGCCAAATATCCCTTCAAATCCTGGAAGGCTTTTTCACATTCTGCTCCCCATTCGAATCCTTCCCTTTTCTTTAATAACTGAAAGAAAGGTCTGCACTTATCACTTGACCGGCTGATAAATCGATTGAGAGCTGCTGCCATCCCAGTCAAACGTTGGACTTCCTTCGTTGTTCGGGGATTCTGTAGATTCTGCAAGGCTTTGATTTGGTCGGGATTCGCCTCTATCCCTCTCAACGTTACCAGATGACCCAGAAACTTTCCAGAACCGACTCCAAACGCACATTTCGAGGCGTTGAGCTTCAATTTATATTTCCTTAGAATCTCAAAAACCTCCCTCAAATCTGCAATATGGCTTTGCCCAGCTTTACTTTTTACCACCATGTCATCTATGTAAACCTCCATAGTTTTGCCGAGCAACTTTCTGAACATGATGGTTGCTAACCTCTGATACGTTGCCCCTGCATTTTTCAACCCAAAAGGCATGACATTATAACAGTACAACCCTCGTGGTGTAATAAAAGACGTCTTCTCTTGATCTGGCTCAAACATTGCAATTTGATGGTATCCTCGATATGCATCGAGAAAACTCATTCGCCCATATCCTGCTGTTGCATCAACCAATTGGTCAATCCTTGGAAGAGGAAAACTATCCTTTGGGCACGCCTTGTTTAAATCTGTGAAGTCAACACATACACGCCATTTTCCGTTCTTTTTCTTGACGACGACAGTATTTGATAGCCATTCTGGATAATAAACTTCCCTTATTGCCTTGGCCTCCAATAATTGATCCACTTCTTTGATTACAGCGTCAACGTGCTGTACGGCTGCCCTTCGTTTCTTTTGGATGACAGGTTTATGTTGTGGATCTATATTCAAGTGATGGCAAATAACATCTGCACTTACCCCAGGCATCTCCTCTGGTGTCCAAGCAAATATGTCAACATAAGTTTTCAAGAAACTCATCAGTTCACTCTCTTCCCCTTCTGGCAGTGACTCCCCGGTTAGGAAATACCTATCTGGATCAGTCTCGTTGATCAGTGTTTTCCTTAAATCCTCTACTACCCTTTCTGCTGGGTCTTTTCCAATATCCTCAATGGTTGGAAGATCCGGAATTTCCACAGTACTAACATGGTGGGCAGCATGGACTCTTTTTATGATGGTTACCAAACATTGTTGAGCTATTTTTTGGTTACCTTTGATGTGCTCAATCCCATTAGACCCTGGGAACTTCACCATCTGATGGAAGGTTGAAGAGACTGCCCTCATCTTGTGCAACCATGTTCTCCCTATAATCACGTTATAGGAAGATGGTACATCCACTACTAAGAAATCGGTTCGTAGCACCACTGTCCCAGCCCGAACAGGCAGAGTTACCTTGCCTAAGGGCCAAACTGCTCCTGCTCCAAATCCGACCAATGGAGTTACTGACTGCACCAAATCTTCTTGCGTGAGCCCCAGTTTCTTGAATGCATCATAGTACAGCACTTCGGTGCAACTCCCTGAATCCACCAGGATTCTTTCCATATCATATTCCCCAACTCGTAGGGTTATGACCAAAGCATCATTATGTGGTATCTGGACTCCTCCCAGATCTTCATCTGTAAAAACTATGCTTTCGTTGAGTTTCTCTTCGTTACGCCCTCTCTTCTTTCCCAACTGCATTACGTGTTGGTCATGTTTCACTTGTCTCTGAAGCAATCTCACCTCATTTCTCGTATAAGGTTCGGCTAATCCATGTATCATATGGATTACCCCCTTTGGATTCTGTTCGTAATCCAACTCCATTGCCTTGTCTTTATCCTTTGGATCTTCTTGGATAAATTCTTTGAGATAGCCTCGCGAGACCAAATCATCAAGGTGTCGTTTAAACATCTCACAATCCTCCGTCATATGGCCCCAATCTTTATGGTAACTGCAGTGCTGATTCGTAGCACGTTTTGCGTCTTTATTCCCACCAAGAGTTGGAGGCCATTTAAAATATGGCTGATTCTTTATTCGATAAAGAATCCTGTAGATGGGCTCTTTCCAAACCGTGTTTATTGAAAAGAATGACTTGGGATCCGGGGCTTGCTTATCCTTGTACTGCTCCTTCTTCGCCTGCCCATACTCTTTTCTTTCGCGATAAGTTTTGGGATCTGGCTTGTCAGCTTTCTTTGTAGGCCCCTTTGCTTGCTCGGCTGCCAACTTTCCATCCTCTCGTAGGATGTCATCCTCGTTCCTGGCATGCTGCTCAATTCTCTCCATTAATTTTGCCAATGTCTGTACGGGACTCATGTTTAGAGACTTACGCAATTCCCCCCGAACAGGTAAGCCTGTTTTAAACGTAGCTATTGCGTATTCTTCACTACATCCTTCAATCTCGTTGAAGGTTTCCCAGTACTTTTTCGCATAAGTCCTGATCGGCTCGTCCTCTCCTTGCTTCATAAAAGTAAGACTCTCAAAAGTTTTGGGGGCTTTCCTGCTCGTCAAGAACCGTGCAGTGAACTCTTCGGCCAACTGCACCCATGTTCGGATAGATCGTGAGCCCAATTTATGGAACCATGACAAAGCAACCTTCCCCAAACTTGACGGGAACATCTTGCACATGATTGCATCATCCCCTACATGCATAAACATTGCCTGCTGGTAATGCTGTATATGGGCTACGGGATCAGCATCTGTCTCGTAGAGGATGAATGTTCCGTGCTTTACCCTGGTCGGCAATCTAGCCTCCTGTAACTTCTTTGAAAAAGGGGAGGATGCTATATTCTGAAGTGCTTTCCGTGCTGCTTCTCGTGCAGTCATGGCTTCATCCTTTGGTCCTTTCTTGGACCGAATTTGTTCCCAATCGGAATCAGGTCTTTCGTACCTGTCCCTATGATGTTTTCTACTCCCTTCCTCCTCGGGGGTAGAGCTTCGACCTCTGCTTCTCCTCTTTCTTGGAGATACCCTCCTTCGCTCGGGTGTTCGGATATTGCTCCTCCCTTTTCGTGGAGAAGTTTTATGTCGCCTCGGGGTCAAACTTCTGCTTCTGCTCCTTCTTCTTCGTGAAGGAGCCTTTTGGTATGGTACCAAAGCGTATTCACTCCCTCTTGAATTTCTTCGAGATAATCCGGAGTCCTCGGGATGTTCTCTGATTCTCTCTAATTCTCTGATTTCATGTTCTCGTTTTTTGATCAAACGAGCGTACTCCTCGATTTCTTGTCTTTTCTTATCCAGAACGTCTTCGCTTCGGTATACGCTTCTGGAATGTGCAATCGATTCATCCCCTCGATGGGATTTAGTCCTTCTCGTGGACTTTGATGCTGTCTCTCCATCTCTATCTCTGGAGTTATCGTGGATAGTAGGAGGGTGGCCCTTACTCGTGGTCCTCCTATGTCCTCCTTCGGGCTTTCTCGGAGCCCCGGGTGGAGACTTATCCCCTCCTCCAGTTAACACATCTTTTGGGTCGTGTGGCGTTGCTGGATCTACTTCCACCATGGTCGTATTTCAAAGGGAACTCTTTCGCTTCCCACAGACGGCGCCAATTGTAGGTGGAGAAATTCTACCAACGCTTTAGACAGTGTTGGATCGTTACGGCTTATTCGTGCCTCTTCGCCTCTACTCTATTTCGTCGTCGGAAACCTAATCTGCAAAACAGACAGGGAGTGAGTGCACCTTTGCCTCTCGTGGCAAAGGCCCTCCGATGCCGAAGTTAGTATCACGTACTAGCAATTGAACCCTAATTATCAGTAGGAAAACAATATCAATGCAGTGTATTGCGTACCTTTTACCTCTAGGTCTAACCCCATATTTATAGATTCATAGGTGCTTGCTGTCCAAGCATCCGTATTACCCTAGGTTTCCTACCTCGTATAGGAAACCCAGGATATCTTGGATTCTTGTTCCCTTATCAGTCCATTACCTTAGTCCTTTTAGGACTCTTTTCCTTAATGAGCCGAACATCCCATTCCTGTTGGGTATCTTTTACAGATCCTACATTCTCGGGATCTCATTCCTTTAACGGAATATTACTGCATTCTGGACTCTTCCAGAATGTTCTCTTTACTTCTATATTTAATAGGACTTCTTTCCTTGTTCGGCCGTCTCATGGCCGAACAAAGGGACTGGGCCAGTTACCTCACATGTAACTGGTCCTTTAATAATCTGAACCATTCCTTTCTTTAGGGGATTCTATTCCTGTTCGGCTCTCTCATAGCCGAACAAGGTACTTTTGAACAGTGGCTTCACGTGTCACCGGTCAATCGTGTTTGACCTTTTATAATCTCCATGCTCGGGTGATTCTTGTACTTGTTCGGGAATACCTCCCTACAAGAAGAAATTTACATGGACCAGCCTGAAGGTTTTACATCCTGTGGTCAAGAACAACAAGTGTGCAAATTAATGAGGTCAATCTATGGGCTCAAACAAGCATCTCGAAGCTGGAATATTCGTTTTGACGAGGCAATCAAATCGTTTGATTTCTCACAAAACATGGATGAACCTTGTGTATATAAGAAGGTTAGTGGGAGTGCCATTTTATTCTTGGTTCTTTATGTTGACGACATACTACTCATTGGAAATGATGTGGGAGCAATGACATCAGTTAAAATATGGTTGTCTAATCACTTCGCAATGAAAGACCTTGGTGAAGCCAATTATATACTCAGGATCAAATTGTTTCGAGACCGAAAGAAAAGATTAATAGGTTTTTCGCAGATAAATTATATTGAGAAAATTTTGGCTAGATTTAGCATGCAAGATTCTAAAAAGGGTTTTGTACCTTTTCGGCATGGAATACACCTCTCTAAAAGTATGGCTCCAAAGACACAAGGGGAGAGAGAGAAAATGAGAAATTGCCCTTATGCTTCGGCTGTGGGAAGTCTCATGTATGCAATGCTATGTACTAGGCCAGATATCAATCATGCTGTGAGCGTTGTGAGTAGATACCAATCCAATCCAGGTCCGGACCACTGGACAGCAGTGAAACACATCTTCAAATATTTGAAGAGGACAAAACACTATTTTTTAGTGTTTGGTAGTGACACATTGGTTGTTGAAGGTTATACAGATTCAGATTTTCAATCTGATAGAGATGATAGAAAATCAACCTCTGGTTTTGTGTTCACTCTTGGAAAGGGAGCTGTAAGTTGGAGAAGCTGTAAGCAAGATACCACTGCAGACTCGACTACTGAAGCAGAGTACGTGGCCGCAAGTGAAGCTGCAAAAGAAGCTGTTTGGATTCGAAAATTCATTCAAGAACTGGGTGTTGTTCCTACAATTGAATCTCCTATAACAATTTTTTGTGACAACACTGGTGCAATTGCACATGCTATAGAGCCCAGGGCACATCAAAAGACAAAGCACATTGAGCGTAGATTTCACTTGATACGTGACATCGTTAACCGTGGAGATGTGGCAATAGCAAAGATTGCTTCAACGGAAAATGTTGCAGATCCTTTGACAAAAGCTTTACCTCAAAGGGTGTTTGAGAAGCATCTTGAGTCAATGGGCGTGAAGTACATGTGTGATTGGTTTTAAGTGCAAGTGGGAGAATGTTAATTTTATGCCTTGAAAACCAATTGTTGAACTTGTTTTTCTTTTGGTTAAGTTAATTGTTTGGCATTTTTGTTTTCATTCATAGATATGTGTTTATTGGGTAACAATTCTCTAGTGTTCGCTACTACATGAGATGTGAACATAAAGTCCAACGGGCGACATTGTAAAAAAATCATGTTATGGTTAATGAATCAATAACAGGGAGTTATGATTTTTCGGTACTTTGTAAACCCTAAAACAGTTCTAGGTCATGAGTGTGATTGGACATCACATTACGAAGGCCTATGCTTATTATGCTTCTATATGATACAATGTTTTGACTCCGTCATTGAGGTAGTGACCTTAAGCAAATAAGTGGATATAATGTGATTGTCACATGTATTGAACAGGATCTAGATAATGAACACCCTATGTATATGATAACCGTAATTTTAGAAGGGTAGTTCTACTACGGTTTATTTGTTGTCCTTAGACCTGAGAGGCTAGTATAATATTAATTGCTTATTCGTGTAACTTTGATATTGTCAATCGGTGATGCTGATGTAAAAGGCTATATACGGACATGTTGGGTTATATGGTTTCAATTATATTATATTAGTGCTCAACATGGAATCCATTATTCTCTATTTAAGAGAAAGTATATTCGAGCAATTTTTCACAATAACGTTGGACCAAACCGGCCGGTGACATTTTCTTTTAAAATGTTTATTTATTATTATAGAAGTATAATATACTAAAAAGTTTTTCCTAAAACTTTTGGGGTCCAATTAGAAAGTGAAAATTAAGAATTTCAGATACATGAATGAAATTATTCTACGGTTGTGATTCATGTGGAATATAGTATGATGGAAGGATATAAATAAATTCGTAGGAAAGGGCCTCACTGATAATTCTCTATAGTTAGAATGTAATTACAATATGTTGATGGACATAATTGTAATATGTGGATGTGATAAATATCTGTATAACGGATTGATCAGGAAGAGGGGAAAAGTTGTTCCCTAAGAAAGTGGTCCATGATAAGTCATGGGTCTTTCCACAACTAACAAAATGAGAACCCTAAGGGATCCCACCACTGTTCTCTCCAAAAAGTCACGTTGCCTATAAAAGTGTGGCTAGGATATTCATAGTTGGCCATCAGAACTATTTGAATATTTGAGAGACAGTAACAATGGAGAGAGCAAGGTGAAATACCCAAGGAGGCAATACGCTTTAGTGGATTGCTTAGTGAGAGTTATTCATTCGTGGTGTTATTCACGAAGTTTTTCGTTCCATCCGTGAAGTCATTTGCCGAGTATTCATCCGCAGGATTATTCACGGAGTTTCTATCCGTATCATCTGTGGATTTTTTATAACAGGAGGTTATTCATTGATTTAAACAGAGTCTGTAATCAAGTGGAGATCTAGAGGTATTTATCTATTTTTCTTATAGATTCTAACAAGAAGGTGCCAAGAACCATGCGGGAAGCGTTGTGCCCACATAGCGCTACAGACCAACTTGAGTTGTTGAACCGACCGATTCTTGGACCTTCAATTAGAGCTCTAATAATGCTACAATTACTGACAAATCAAGAAGTATAATAGATGGGGGAAATTGTGAATCGTAGACTTGAACCATTACGATTACATCAAAAGCAAGGTGAAATAATCACTTAAGCACAAACTTAAACTATAATTCATAGAAACGTCTTCCATCCAGAAAATGGGGTCTTAAATGTTAACAAATTAAACGTTTTGTTATATTGCCAATTACCAAATGAACGATGATTAATGGATTCAAACTTCTCTAATTATAGGTTGGATCAACTTAGCAAAAAATAAATAAATAAAATTTAAATTCCTACAACAACTTAGCTCGTAAAGCCCGTGTCATTTTTTAGAGAAAATTTCCTAAAACTAGAAATCACTTAGATAACAGATTGTGTCGTGGCCGTCTGTGTGGTTAAGCCTGTGCACAGATTGTGTAACGCCCCGAATATTTGGAACGTTAAATAGAGCAATTTCATTAAAAATCTAAATAGAGTCTAGCTCAATATTACAACATAATTCTCCCAAGAGTATTTTATTAAACAAAAAGAGGGTAGACTAGGGTTCCTATCTACTGCTCCGCCTCTTCTTCCATTCTGGCCAGCTCCTCTGCTCCAAAAGCTTCTAAGGCGTAATGCTCACCCTGTTCGTCTATGAGGTCTGACACGTTATACCGGCGTCGCTACCAATATAATATGTCAGGGTCACCCAAGGTAACACCGTGAGCTTACAAAAGCTCAATAGATTATCCAAACCCACTAACCCTTAACTTACAACAATATATCATAAAATCAACAGAGTACAAGCAGTTTTAACAAAAACGATTAACGATAGCACATCCATATTCACAATTCAAGTATCATTGGTGTCCATGTTTTTCTGTGTTTCTCCTACGTGACTCATCGTAGATCGTGTCTCCATTTTCACTTTTCATAACCAAATCAACATTTTCAAAATCCGTTTTTAACACACCCAACCTCGGTTCCGCCGTTCCGAGTTCCCGAGTATCCTCACAATGGTTCCGTTGCACCGGGTTCCCATTGGCACACATTTGCATTGGCTCCTCTCCGCGGATAACCAAGCCACACACCCAACCTCGGTTCCGCCGTTTCGGTCTCCCGAGTATCCTCACAATGGTTCCGCCGCACTGGGTTCCCATTGGCACACACTCACGCACACATTTCCCATAATGCCGTCAAAATTGGTCATTATGTAGTTTCAAAAATATTTCCTCCTTCGAAACACATTTTTCTTGTTAACCACACCCTAGATGTCATATTTCTATTTTCTCGATTCTCGAGTCTCGTTCTCATGCATAGACTCCGCGATAGGACCTTTTACAATCATAAATCATTTATTGAAATCTTGAAACTAAACTAGCAAGATCATCTAATTCTATGTTAATAATCATGCTCATAAACATCCTAAGGATCAAAATACGAATACTTATATTCAAGTGTCAAATTCCATCTTTCGAAAGCCATTCTTTCTTTCTTTTTGAGAAATTCAATACAACATATGTTTATTTAAGACCAAGTCATTTATCTAACATGCTCATACCTCCATTAGTGAGATGAACTTATCGACAATCATGCATTTTAAACGATAACCTTATCTACTTGAAATCAAACAATAGATAATCTTATCTACGATATCGTTACCTTAAATCAAGAATATTATACTTTCTAACGTACGATTCTATATTATACGTAGAGTGATTGGACTAGGACTCCTACTTATACTTTAGGGAAGTGAGTAGAGAAAATCTACCTTGATCCGAAACTTAGTCGGGGCCGAATGAGCTAGTTGGAAGATTTCTACGGACGGTAAAACTTGCAAATCTGGACCAAACTTTGGATGGCAGTAACTCGGTCAATATTTAGGCGAATATGATCGTTCTTGGGTCGAAATTGAAGTTCTCGAAGTGCTCTACAACTTTTGTGAAGGAAGTTGGTCCTAGAAACTACTTTAGGTAGGAGAAAAATGGTGATAAAGGAGAAGATAGTATGCTGTCTGGAAATAGGAATCCGAGATTTTTACTGAACTTTGGATGCCAATATCTTTGTCATTTCTTCACCGATTTGGATGGTTCTTGGGTCTAACTTGAAGGTTTTGAAGTGCTCTACAACTTTTTCGAAGGGAGTTGGTTTCAAAAACTATTTTAAGCAGGAGAAAAATAAAGATTTGTGGAGGGCAGTAAGCTGTCTGGAAATAGAAATGGTTTTTGGAGAGGAATGAGAGCAAGGGAGTGAAGGTATGAGTTGAACATGAAGTGAGCTTGCTATTTATAGGCACAAGTCTTGGCTCCCTTCTCCTCCATATGGCCGGCCCCCCTCTCCTCTCCTTTCCCCATGGATTTACTCCATAGTCTTGTCATTTCAAGACCTTAGTCAAAGTCCTAGCCTTTCCTCATGTGTCAATCCAATAATAGGCCAAATCCTAGGTTATAATGAAGGTTCCATGGCTTGTCAAATCCTAGAATGGGTTGGCTTGTAAGAAAGAATAACATCATTGGCTAGGATCATACTTAAAGTGGTCTAGTCATGGGTTGTCAAGTAATAGCTTGTGTAAGTGTCCAAAATTTGCACACACACACACACTCCTCCTCTCTCTCCCCATCCGGCCTCCCCCCTCTCTCACTCTTTCAGATTCTCTCTCTCTCTCTCTCTTTGGTACATAGATATATGTGTATATATATTCATATATAAGAGTATATATGTGTGTGTCTAGGAAAGTAAGTCTAGAGTTATTAGGTTTAAGGCTAAAATCTTAGGGTTGCATGCATGCATGGCTAGGTTAACTAGTTTTGGAAGCAAAATGATGAGGTTCCTTGGCCCATAATTTTGTATGGTCAAATCAAAGCCTTATTGGCAACTTGATAATCAATGACCAATGGTCAAAAATTTTCCTAGCATTTATGGACCAAAGGGTAAAGAAATATTAGGGTTTGAAATGACTTGTCATGGGGTATAATGATTACCCCTAAAAGTCTAAGGGTTCAATTAGGGTTCGGGGGTTCAAAGGGCTCCAAGATAGTCAAAAAGGTCCAATTAGGGTTCGGAGAGTGTAACTAGGAGAAATGATAGTTTGGTTTGTCCAACTAGTCGGTTGGAAATTAACTCTACTAGCCAAGTAGGGTTTTTAATCATAAAAAGAATTTTAAAAGGACTAAAACTTAATTATGACGAATTAACGGAATTAAAAGAAATATTTAAAGTAATATCAAGTAATTAAAAGAAATAACATTATTTAAATGAAACTTTTATTTAATAAAAATTAGAGTCGTTACAGATTGTGCCGTACCATGTCCGGCCCACTTCCTTATCGTACCCAATTACCCATGCCCGTTCCATCTGAAACCGTGCCTGTGTCATGCCTTGTTACATTTAAACATGCTGTGCTCGTGCCGGACCGGGAGATTCTGCCAAGCAAGGGTGCTTGGCAAGAGTGCCGAGTGCATCTCGGCCGTCCAAAAGTATTTTGAACGGCTCGGATGCAAAGGTACCGAACGAATTTTAAGAAAAAAGAAAGAGAAAAGGAAAAGGGTGTTTCGATCCGGACCATTGATTCCAAGGTGAATGGCTGGTTTGGCCGCTCGGCACCCGTTTGAAAGGAGTACCGCTCGGTAGGGTCCCCGGGTCCGCTCGTGCCAGTCTGGACCGTTTGATACCTCCGGATGGACCGTTTGGTCTTTTTATGTGGACACCTCTTGAAGGGTGCTTGCTCCTATCAATAGCCCCACTAGTGGAGTAGTAAATGTTGGGATGAGTTGCACGTGGAGACAAAAATCAATGGAAGGGAATTAATGTGTTGTTTTGCACGTAAAACATGAACTGAAGCCTGCATGCGCGTGGATTCTGGAAAAAAGGGCAAAGGGCAGGGGGAAAGGGTGTTCGTTCGTTGTTTGTTAGAGCGGCCGGGAATCGTCCTGTCCCCTATTATCAAGTGAATCCACCACCATTCCCGAGGGGTCACCTTCCTCGCCCTCATTTCCCACATCGTTGAGACCTAGGGTTTGAAAGCTTAATTCTGGTCATTGTGCGATCTGACCCTGCCGCCATTTCCGTCTTCTTCGTCGGGGTCCTCATTTCCAACAACATCATTCAGAGGGTTGAAAGAAAGGTTCCCGTTCAGTCATTGTGCGATCTGATCAGCTGCCATTGTCGAGTTCTCGGAGGGTGGGTCCTCCTCCTCCTCAGAAGAGAAATAAAATAATGACGACGATGATTACGCACGAAGAAAATCGTGCGATTTTCCATTTCCAAAACGTTTCCTTGTCTTGTTCACCCCACAGAATTTCCAGTTTACGCGTTCGGTTCAGGTAGGAGTTTTTGTAGGATCAGGCATCTTGAATTTGGCTTTTAATTTGTTAATGGGAATGATATAACAAGCTGGGCTGGGATTTTGTGATATCTGTTCAAGTGCTTGAGGGGTAGTGCTGGAATATTGTTAGTCGTTGTCTTTGTCCCACGCCGGTTAGTGAAGTCTTGTAGTGAGCTATTGTTTGTGTTAGGGTTAATTAACACCTTAAACACTTTTCTGAGGAGTTGTGTTATTGGAATCTACTCGTACTATTGATGGGGAACACATGTGTAGGGCCCAATTTGGGGAACAATGGGTTCTTGCAATCTGTTACAGCTGCAGTTTGGAGAAGCCGCCAAACTGATAACACTCTTCCTCCTCCTACTAATGGAGAATCCAGCACCAACAAGAATAGCAACACCGAGGTGAAATCAGAGCAACCTGAAAAACCTGATTCACTTTCTGTAGGAAAAGGAGGAGGAGGTGGGTCTGAGGCTCTGGTCCGCGTCCAGAGCACTCCACCCGTGCCGGTCAAAATAACGGGAGAGGAGGTTAAACGCATAGATACAACAAAGAGTATCAAGCGGGAGACAACGATCTCAAGAGGGAATGAGCAAGAGGGCGGAAAACAGAACAAGCCGAGCCACATTAAGCGGGTCTCGAGCGTGGGCCTCCAAATCGAGTCCGTGTTACAGCGAAAAACCGGCAACTTGAAGGAGATTTACACTTTGGGGAGGAAGCTTGGACAAGGGCAATTCGGGACAACTTTCCTCTGCGTGGAGAAGGCGAACGGGAAGGAGTTTGCTTGCAAGTCGATCGCGAAGAGGAAGTTGACAACGGAAGAGGACGTGGAGGATGTGCGGAGGGAGATTCAGATAATGCACCACTTAGCGGGTCACCCAAGTGTGATTTCTATCGTGGGTGCTTATGAGGATGCTGTTTCGGTTCATGTTGTTATGGAGCTTTGCGCGGGTGGGGAGCTTTTCGATCGGATTATACAGAGGGGGCACTATACGGAGAGAAAGGCAGCTGAGCTCGCGAGGGTCATAGTCGGTGTAGTCGAAGCATGCCATTCTTTAGGAGTTATGCATCGGGACTTGAAGCCCGAGAATTTCCTCTTTGTTAACCAGGAAGAGGAGTCTCCACTCAAGACAATTGACTTTGGGCTCTCTGTATTCTTCAGGCCGGGTATGTTTTCGATGTTTGCTTTTTTCTTGGTTTTAAAGATGAAAATACAAATGGTTAAGATTGTAGGAGTCTGTATTGGAAGCACTTTTTCACTGCATTCGGTAGTTAGGGATGGAACAGAGTGGCAAAGGAGCAAGAGAGGTAGTGGAATGAACTGGCCATTCTCATCGGAAAGTCAGTTGCTGAGTTAAATGAGAAAGAAAGAAAACAATCGGGGAGAGTAAAAGGAGTAGTTCACTGTTGAATGGGGCTATAACCTTAATAAACCATGGTATTATTACAACAATCTCTGATGTCATCTTGGAACCTCACTGAATTTATTCAAATGCAGAAGAAGGAAAAGCCTAAAAATGGATCCGGCAATCATAGGAATACATAAAGGGTTTGCGAAATAGATTTCTCTCAAACTCTTCTAGACTAAGTTACTGTTAATCGTTAGATTCGTTGCTACAGTCTTCACACACATGAATAGCCATCACCTTGAACCCAACTTAATTGAGAAGGGTATTAAACGAACATTCTAATGTATGCCTTATTAGGAAGGGGTTGTCTTGACTTGCTTTAGTTTATTAACCTAAATCTAGTTTGGTGTTTACAACTGTAATAATAAGCAGGGGACTTTCTATCATCAGATTAAAATACCGGAAAAACTCTGATGCTATGAGCAACTGTTTCAGCAGATGCTGTAATGTCTTAAATAGGATTTTGTACGTATAATGTGGTTTCTAAACGTGGAAATTTGATAGGAGGATAGGGAGGAGAACAAGTTATATTCACCTTGTTTGGTTCAAATTTTTGAAAGTTATTTTTGATGTAATGAGTGGTAATGAGTGGAGAGAGATAGAGAGAAAAAGGTACTGAGAAACGTGTAGAGAGAAAAATGATATGAGATGAGAGTTGAACCAAACAAGGTGATTGTCTGGTCCATTGTGCCCATTGTTCCACAGTAGGGCATATATAGTTCTTACTGCTGCTATATTCTTGTTCTAGGTAAGAGTTTAAGGTCTGTTCTTGAGACTGTATGTTGGAAAATCGTAGACTTTGGGCCGTAAGTTTAACGCAAGGTAGCTTCTCGAGCTTAGCGTTGAAAATTAAGCTGCACGGCAGCTTTAATGCGGTTATTTTTTGGGCAAATTCCTTTTGCTTCTCAAGTAATTTATTAGCCTGATTCAGAATAAGATAGTCTGATCCACCATCTTTATACCAAAGCTCAAGTGCATTGCCAATTAAAAACAAAGAAAAAGAAGAAAAACTCATGTGCTTCAAGCCATGAATAAAATTGAGCTTTCCCATTCCGGTTCCAAGCAACATTTATTGCCCTCTTTTTGGGCTTGGAGTCTTGGACTTCCTCAACTTTCACTTCCAAAGATCAAGCTGTGTCCTGAAGTAGAGGGGACTGTGCTAACCTGCTTCATCAAAGCCTTATCTAGTGAAGTTTCTCCTGTTTATAAGGTCGAGTTACAGGCCTTCGACTCTCACACTGAAATGGAGCTTAAAATGGTTTATTGTTGCATCTGTGGTCTGGTTCTGGCAGTGGCTTTTGGAAGTGCTTTTTTAGACTCGGTTACTGAAGTTGTAATTGCATTTTGTCCATCACCCATCCAGGAAGTTTTCTTATGCCCTGTTGATCTAGAATGATTTGAATGTTTAGATGCTTTGCATTCTTGTTTGTCCTCTTGTTTTCAATTGCCAAGGAATAATGTTATTTTGTCAGCTTTTTCTATCTTGACATTCAATTTTCATTCCAGTACTGCATGTCTGGTTGTCTATCCTCATGAATAATCCTGTGCTCTGTGATTTTTGTTCCCCTCGTTGCCAGTCCATGCTTTCACAAATTTCCTTGCTTGTTCGGCAAGTCAACCTTTCGTATTTTTCTTCTATGAGAGCTAATATTTTAACCATACAGGTGAAACATTCACCGATGTGGTTGGAAGCCCTTATTATGTGGCCCCAGAAGTCCTGCGGAAACTCTACGGTCCAGAATGTGATGTTTGGAGTGCCGGGGTTATCATTTATATCTTATTGAGTGGGGTCCCACCTTTTTGGGATGGTGAGAACTCCAAGGTTTTCTGCTTTCTTGTTTTAGGCTATTTTAGTATTTTAGAAATCTGAGAATTACATCTCTTTTCCTGTTATGTTATTTGAATCAGAAACGGAGCAAGGAATATTTGAGCAGGTTTTAAAAGGAGAACTTGACTTTGTATCAGAACCGTGGCCTAGTATATCAGATGGTGCAAAAGATCTTGTGAGAAGAATGCTTGTAAGAGACCCTAAAAAGCGGTTGACAGCCCACGAAGTTCTTTGTAAGTGTGCACTTTCTTACAAGTCCTTTTGAGCGTCAATTATCTTAATAGAACTATATTTGCTTCTCCATTGCTTTTATGCATTCACGTTAAGCTTCACTAAATGGTCTGGCCATGGATTTTTGAGTTTCTGCCATTTGGTTACTGGTCAAGCTACTGGAATGGAATGAGATAGGATGGGAATATCTGGAGATACTTCCTTTCACCAAGTACCATTAACAGGCTTTCCCTATGTAGTAGACTTCTACTGAATGCCCTTATTGTCCCATTCATACTTCCATCTTCAACGAAAACTGGCTCCTCCTACTCCACTTTCTTCTTTAGGATCAGCCCATTTGGTCCTCCTTTCACTGACAATCTAATGGTGTTGCCGTATTATAGTAAACAAGAAAATGGGTACATAGGTGTTAGAAAAAGAGAGTATCATGGTATTATTTGTTAAAATTATTGCATAATTTGAAGAGAAAAAGTTCTGTAGGTAAGAATAACATTGTCCATTTTCGACCACATAAGAGTTTATTCAAGGGAGCAGTGGAAAATGGAGGACCAGAGGTGGTGGTGTGGGGGGTTGTTTGAGCAGTTGCTAAAGATGGGAGGCGTGTTTTAGTCTACAAGTTAACTGAGTTAAATGGAGTTGAGTTCCCTTCTTACTTAATCTACATGAATCTACCCTACATATTAATATAGAATATGATCATATTTATACAGTCACCAGTTGAGTGAGGCTAGTGATGCCTTTTGCCCCATCCACCTCCCCCGCATGAGCATAATACCTATTGTAGAGGTTATTGTTATATTGATCAATGGGGTGGTGGAGGTATTGTGGTTCCATGCAATAATGCCATAATGCCTCCCAAAAAGCAATATTACGGACCCCACTCAATAGGTTATTGGGTTAACAATATTGCATGGAACCACCTTTTTCTAGTGTTGACAATCGGTTATGGTTATTGTTATGTTGCTAATTTTGAAGAACATTCGCTACAGTGAAGTTACCTATTGTTAACACTAGAAAAAGCAATGGCTTTGTTCATTTTAAGTTTAACTTTGTTTTGTTTTCTAATCATTACCCGATTTCTCCAATTGTTACTTTCATTTCTCTCTTTATCTCTCTCTACTCATTACCTCTCTCTCCAATCATTACCCTATTTCTCTCTCCATCCACTACCAAAACTAAAATACCTAAAGATGGAAACAAGGCAATATTATCCTGACTGAGCGTATCCCAATTACTCAAGTGGAAGGATACATGACAGTTCTTGTTCCCCCCTTCTTCCTTAAAGAACTCTGATGAGAAGAAAAAAGAAGGCTTGCGAACTTGAATTTGGAGTTATAATTGGTTTACCAAAAATATGTGCCAGGCTGTATTCATCTTATAAGGATTGTTTCCCAAACTATCTTAGAAAATATTAGGCTGTAAGGAAAGGGCTCAATGAGTTTTACCCCCTTTTACCAAACTCTTTTGAGGAAATAGTTTCTTTGAAAGCTTAAGGGTAGGCATCTTTCTCCTTTAACTATTTTCTCAGGTAATTTGGAATACCAAACCAAACCGAGCCTTAAGTCCCAAACCAAACCAAACCAACCCAACCCTTTTTTTTTTTTTTTTTTGTATTAACTTCGCATCAGTAAAATTAATATTTGTGAAAAAAAATTTAGGTGAAAAATTTAATTATTGCCGTTATTCACAAAAGAAAAAGAATCATGAAAGAGAGAAATAGTTTGAAGTGAATATTATTCTCTCACACCCTCTTTCGCCCATAATTAGAGAAGGCAATTTCGCACACAGGTACCCAATCCGATCCGCCCCATGGGAGTTTCTCTGAACTTTTCCTATCCGTGGGGCGGTTTTGGTTTTAAAATCGAAGTCCTGTAGGCACCCTAATTTGGCTTTGCAAATGTTGAAGCCCTGCCTTGGCAAACTGCAATGATGAAACCTTGTGTGCTTCGATTTTGAAGTACGAAGGTCTGATTGAACTTTGACGAGCCGAGGATAATTTAAAATGTTCCTTAGGAGTGTGTTAGAAAGCTTGTGAGCATTTCAGTGTGTCTATCTCAGTGAAGTATTGGCCGCTACTTCTTGTACTGTAGGTCGCTAGATATGTGTCAATCGCTAGATCATTCATCGGTCGCCCGTTCTTTTGCAATTTGCCAGTTGGCCTCTGCTCCAAAACCAGGCTCGGCACTTTTATCATCTACTGTCCACTAGATCATCTAGCGATTGCCAATTCGTCTAGCGACATCTGTTCTTATAATTCGATAGAACCTTTTGGAATGCAGATAAGCGGTGTAAAGTGTTTGGATTGGTTCTAACCTCTCTCAATCCGAGTGTTTGCAGTCATCTATGGATCTGGGACTCTCCTAAACAGAGTTAGGATCTGGTTTAACACTATTTTTTGGATTTATTCAATTTATTTGATAATTCCTATCATTTATCCTTTGAACTTGTTAAGTTATGGGTGTAGTGTGTAATTAGTTTATAATTTATCTCGTGTAAATAGATTAGCAGACAAGGGTCTTAGTGTAATTTCCCCTTTACTATTGTATAACTTTAATGTAATGAGAAAATAATCCTAATTTTGGGTCTCAATTCAATCGTTCACATGGTATCAGAGTGAGGCCCGTTTCACCCTGCATTTTAAAAATTCACAATCCACACCCCACGATGACAACCAAGAAAAAGGTTGCACGATGATAGGCCACACGTGACAAACCTCAAACGTGGCTGCACGTGAGGGGGGATGTTAAAACATTGCTTGGGGGTGGAATGGGTGATCACTTAATAACATTTAGGACCTTTCCACTCATTGCCAATTGGCCTTAAGTTGGTTACAAGGTTTCCACAGAACTTTATAAATAAAGCCCTTTTCCATCCCAATTTGAGACGTTCAAAGAGCCATACATGCATGTTGAGTAATCACCTCCCATAGTCCCATATACTCTCCACTCTCCAGTATGCAAACCATGCCAAATTCGTGAGGAAAAACACCATGAGTGTTACCAAACCTTCAAACCATCTCCCATTCTTCGCTGTTCAATTACTCCTTTTGTGCTTTTAGTCCATAAAAGCTACGAAATCAGGCTCTTTGTGCTATACTGAGCGCTGAGGGATCAAGGTGGGATGATCCTATAGCCCCACGGGCTAACCTTTCGGTTTAGTTTCGAACTTTTGCTTCTGTTTTTGCTAACTCTGTAAACTGGTGTTTCTGGTGTAATGAAGAACAGCGCGTCTGGTAGATGTTTTATATTACATGTGGCGATCGTTTGACCTTAAGTAGCAATCACCAGATTATGTGTGTCGACCGACAAATCTTCTGCTGATCGCAGATTGTTCTGCACCAGAACCCCCTCTTCTGTGTTTGTTTCTTGTTTAATTCTCCTTCCCGAATCCTCTTTTCATTACTGTCGTTACCCATATCTGTTTAAAGGCTAATTAAAACGTACTTGCAAAGTCATTGAGTCAAATAAGTGAATTAAGAAGTTTTATGTCGAACAACTTGAGGACAACATCTTGGTTGCGTGGAGAGGGGCGCCTAACAACTTCTTACAGTACCCTTGGTTCCTGAACTCAGAATCTCGATTTGGTTTCTTGGTTCCTATAACATGTCTTATTGTATTATCGTAAAGAGTTGGTAAATCTACTTTTTGTAATCCATCTATTGAAAGATTACACTCCAACTGATTCCTCTTGCAGCTCACCCTTGGGTTCAAGTTGAAGGTGTAGCTCCTGATAAACCTCTTGATTCTGCTGTTCTATCTCGTCTGAAGCAATTCTCCGCAATGAACAAACTCAAGAAGATAGCCATCAGAGTAAGAAACTTGTAATTGTTGTGCTGTTGACGTATGAGGTTGCCCAAAGCAGTCCATTTGCATAGATTATATGAAATTTTCTTCGCGCTTTGTTGCTGTTCTTTATTTTGTATGTTTCTACTGCTCTCTAGGATGTTAATGTTTAGATTCTTGACCAATTATTTGTAACACATGAACAAGAGCTGAAGTTCTTGTCGATGGTTACCTTATGCTGCCCCAGTAGTGCTTAGCCCTTTCATGAATGTGAGAGCTTCGCTCACATGACATGGAATATTGAGTAAATAACTAGAATGCCAATAAATTACACTGGCTTTCGCAATCAAGACTGTTTTCCGTCTCCTTGATATTGAGGTTTATCTTTTGATGTCAAAGTAACATCATAAAGACAGGATTAAGGAATGGCACCCATGTGCAAAAAAAGGCCATAATCAAAGAGGTTCTATACACTTCTGCATGTATTACCACATCATGATATTGGTTGAGGGAGGAAAGGATTGCAGCCCATTGACTCCCAGCTATGCATCCTGTAACAAGACGACTCTCAAGTCTATACAAGGGGATTTCATGACGTCGAAATCGCCGATTCCTTTCCCGCCACATCGAACAAGTGGGATCATTCCCATATGTTCCTCCTCTTCCCCACCTTGCCCCTCACTGACAATGAAGAACCTCAGCCGCCCAATTGGGATGGCGCAAGCCACCCTAAATCAAAAGCGAAGTGACGTCCAAAGCTCTCATGCCGCTGGACAGCGAGCATGCTGATTGAGGCTCAAGAAGAAGTAAATTTAAGGAAGCGGCAATATATGGATATTCGCATAAGCATGGATAGTCAAACACATAGTTGTCGTAGAGTCTTATTTATCTGAGAGTCGAATAAGAATATTGCTGTACAGGGGCCGTAGGGGTTGCCCATGGGTTGTTTTATTGGTCAAAATTCCGATAATGTACTTAGTTTACTTACGTTGAATCATTTTTGGTATTAAATAGATTTAGAAGTCTAAAGAATTCGTAGTTTCCTTTTCCTTGAAAGTCGTAGTTATACTGTAATAGTAGGTTTAGGAAGTCTTGAAGTTTATATAAGCAATGCATTGCTTCTAATCTGATAGAGTTGAATACTAGGAGAAATTTTGGAGCTTTTGAACTGCAATCAAACCCTAGGTGTGATGCCTAAACCCTCTAGGAGTGATTCCTAGAGCTTTCTTCTTATGTAGTAGTTACTGTTCATAAACAGCCCTAGTTACTGTTCATGGGTACTGTTCACAGCACCTAGAATAGCCCTGTTTCGATTCCATTTCTCCTCTTTAGCTACGCCCTAATCCTGATCTGTTGGTTCAATATGAAACCCTAAACCTCCCTTATTGTCCTACATCACATGCAAGTTTGTCACCGTTTTGGCATTTGGCTTGCACATACAATAGTAATGACACCAATTAAGAATGATCTCCCTTCTTTGGATCAGAGTATCAACTGTGAGAATCTTTTTTTGAGCTTCACTCCTACAGAATGCTTCATTAGACGCAACATGGGTAACCCAAATCACTTTTAAGGGGAATGAGGATTTATTTTACCTTCATATAATGCATGGTGATGCGATTAGGTGGAGTTCGGTCGAATATTAAATACTCCCCCCGTCCCAAATTCTTGGTCCTCTTTCCTTTTTTGGAAGTCTCAAAAGATTGGCTATATCTTCTAATTTATAATATTTTTTATAGCAAATATGAATCTTGTTTGATAGATCTCAATGGGTTCTTTCATACAAAGTTTTTAAAATCATCTAAAAGATTATAGATTGTAAGATATAATCAATTGAAAAATGATATGCACTCCCAAAAAGGACCAAGATTTTGGGACAGAGGGAGTACTTTCTAACATGGTGAATTCTTTTTGTTGCAATTGAACTTTTTTATAGCTTTTGGTCAAAATCTCGACAACAGGAATTAGAAAAGAAAAAATTTAACAGACCAAACATGAAAAAAATGTTCAACCAACCATATGGACCGAATTTCAAAAAAGTTCAAAAATATCCAAATTCCCAATCCTACTCCCTAGGGAAGGGCAATATTCCATACCTCCATCCCTCCAAAGAAGTTGGGTACCAAAAAAATTCTATTGATGACCACTCAATAAATAGATGGAAAAGAAACTTGCAACTCTTCTCCTCACCTTAAACAATCCTAAAACTCGACCCTCATGACATCTCCTGTGACCGCACTATGTCCACCACTATGCCAGAATAACTTGCAATGCCAACATTCATTCTACTCCTTCCTATTGCCTTTTCAAACGTCTACCCCTTGGGGCCCATTTGTTTTATGGGAGTCACAAGACTAACAGTGAAGGGTGTGGGAGGAGAAAACAAGACCTTCATAGACAAAAGCAATCAGTGCAGCTAATGCCCGCAGACTAGAAGCCCCCATTCAGTAGGATGGTCGGCTATGTATGCAATCTCCTCAGGCCAGTCGATCTGAGCAGTAAACCACCCGATCATGCTGTCGGAGACTACCCCGATCGCGATGAGGTCTAAAGGAACCGACTAAGGGCATGCTGACTGCACCCATTGGGAAAACGTGCATGAGAATGTAAGATGCCAAAATCAACCATTCAAAGGGAAGATTGGAGCAGAATTGGGATTCAAGTGTTAACCAAAATTACACTCCACCGATGCCTATTAAGTGGGACTCCATGCAAGGGTAGAAGGGATTGAAAAACTTTACATATACAAGTTGCACAAAAGAAAATGTCACCAACTCGGCAGGACACATCTTTCTCGGGCTTTATTCTTCTGAAGCTAACTTAACCATCGTAGCAAATTTCAGGCCAAACACCACTGGCTGGATGTCCCTGACTGGTTGTTGAGCTGTGCAGGTGCAAGGTTTAAAGGTATGTGATTCTTTAGTGAACCAAAGCGTTCTCCAACAGAGTGAAATACAATCCCATCGGATATGTAATCTCATGGGGGTTAACAAGGATCGGATTAGTAACACCACATCCCTATGGTACTCTATATCCCACCCTTTGCGGTATTATATATTTGATGGGTGTTTTATCCAGGTTGTAAAAATTCTAAAATACCACTGGATATGTAATCTCCTTGGAAGTCCAATCCGAGGCTAATATCCGGTCCAACAAATGGGCCCATGAGGTATAACAACATCAAAGGAGATCAACTACCCCGAGGTTCACCATTTTGTACCCTCTTACTCACCCATCTCTTTTGGGAATTCAGGCAATGCCCCATCCACTGGATAGTACTTATACTCCTCTCTGATGCCACCCCGCACATATTCCTAAGCATCTTCTCCAATCTCTTTTCCAATGATTATACCAGTATGTCAGCAACATGAAATAGGTAGTCAAGCTTGACAATGTGCTTTTAGGAGAGTGAGTTTCCCTCCCTTTGATAGATATTATCTGATCTATCCTGCCGAAACCTCTTCGCGAGTTGAATCCGAAACTGGCTTAGCCTCATAAGAAGACGCCAATTGTAAGAATAACGAGAAGGGCGGGCACCAACCTTGCAACCCAGCACTAAAGCAAGCAAATCAATGTTGTGAACCTTCCCAGCTGGCATAATCTTGACCTACTCAAATTGACTTCAAGGCCTGACACAATAGTAATGTGGTGTCTCTGCTCCCCAAAAAAGAATGACATAGTCCTCACATAGCAAATGGGAAATCACTGCCCCAGATCCATCCATGCTGCCCCCATGAATCACTGAAAAAATTTCCATTATATATCGAAGCATGAAAAAACTTCCTCATAGAAATGTCTTTGTGTATAGGTATGTCTAGCATATTTATTTATCTTTGGAAAATTTGTTCATGATCTGCCCGTAGTTAGAGAATCAGTTATACTCTTCTGTACCCTTAACTCTAGTTTGAATTCTTTCTTCGAGGTCTTTAGGAATGCTGCATCTTGATTTTTCATCGTTGACTCTTTTACTTTTCTGTTCTTGTTATTTCTTTCGTCTCCAGCTTGACTAGTTTCTTTGTGCATATGCTTGGTTTCTGTATTTGCATTCCTTACGTTTGGTTTGGTTCGGTTTAGTACTTGCTTATCTTTGATCATCCTTTGTAGGTCATTGCTGAGAATTTGTCTGAAGAGGAAATTGCAGGACTGAAAGAAATGTTTAAGATGATAGATACAGATAACAGTGGCCATATCACACTCGAGGAACTGAAAAAAGGTTTGGAAAGAGTGGGTGCAAATCTCAAGGATTCGGAAATTAACAGTTTAATGCAAGCGGTAAATGAAATTGAATTCCACTTTTAAAGCTTTATTGTTGTATAAGCCACACATTGTTTTCGTCTTAGAGCTTCCATTATCAAATAGTCTTTCTTTGTGTTGTTACTAGTGGAATAATCTACCCAATTTTCTTTCTGAGTTTGCATTATGGTGAAAGGTCAGAACCATCTGAGGGGAAGTGTTATTTTCCTCTTAGTGTCCATAGCTTTGGAGTCTCTCAGGCACATCAATCATACATGACTATCTATGAGGATAAAATTTAATTATATTTATTCGTCATTTGGAACAAACTCAGAATCTAAGATATCAGTCGAAAGTAATTTTTCACTTTCTACAAGAAGTATGTTAAGCTCCTCGCACTGGGATTTTTATTTTCATCTACTGTATTGAATAAGGAGTTTGTCAATTCTCTCTTTTTATCTCCCAATGCTTTTTCCTTTATAGTCCTTATGCGATTAAAATGCTTTCTTGTTCCTGTGTATGGAAATAGCTGGAGTTCATTTACAGGTCATTATTTAAGCATTGTGATATGGACAGATATACAGCATAGTGACTGATTGACACAAGCCACACGCTTTCCACTTCTACATTGGAAATAGGTCAAATGGCTTTTCTGTTTTTCAATTTTTAGTTTGATTTTGCATTTTTCCATTATAGGAGAAAAAGAACCCACTTTTCAAAAAAAATATGCATGTAAATTGAGCATGCTGTCGTGCGTTCAGTTACTGGTCTACTGTGCTCATGTCCTCTGTGACTAAGCTATGCTAGTGTGGGGTCTTTAAATGCTGGTTGTACTGTGAATATTTATCACAATTTGCGTGTATGTACTTGGCATGCTTGCTGCTTTGTAACTTAAGCACGTAAGTCCATTTTGGTTAGAATATAGCAATTGAGTAAATTTTCTTGAATAAAAATGGCAAACAGGATGGATAAAGCATGATTTTATTGGAAGTCGGCTGATTTTGTCCTTGTTAAATTGATCTGAACCTCTGACAATACAGTCGGTGCTCCTTTGGCAAGCAAGGCATTTAGTGTAACTCAGTTGGCATGAGTTCAGTGTCAATTGATTCAATATCCTAGAGTTACACATTTCTCATACTACACTAGCATCTAACAAAAGTCTCAGAAAGTGTTTAGTGGAACATATAAATCTGTGTTGGATGAAATTGTTTACCCTACTGCTGCCATAGTGTGCCCTAGCTTGTGACAGTGAATCCCTTTTTCATCTCATGATTTTGATGTTTTTGGTTTGGAGAATCTAGGCCGATGTCGATAACAGTGGTACCATAGATTATGGAGAGTTCATGGCTGCAATGCTCCATCTGAACAAAGTCCTGAGAGAGGATCATATGTATGCAGCTTTCTCATATTTTGACAAAGATGGGAGTGGATATATTACACAAGACGAGCTCCAACAGGCCTGTGAGCAGTTTGGTCTGGGAGATGTTCACTTGGAAGAAATTATCCGTGAAGTTGACCAGGATAATGTAAATGGCTACTGCCAAACTCCAGATTCTTTTTGGTTTTTAAGCAGAAATCATATGGACTATTTTCGCAAAAATGATTGTTGTATAATATTTGACATATTCTGGTGTTTTTCCAGGATGGGCGTATTGATTACAATGAATTTGTGGCCATGATGCAAGACACTGGTTTTGGCATGACGATTAGCAGAACAGCATAAGCCTTTTGTTTACGAAAGCCTTCAAGCTTGGTTATTACTTGGTGCTATCTAATATTTTTCTTGGTACTCCAACCAATTGGAGGTGCATGCCTTTGTAAAGATCAGTCAGGTTTCGGGGATGGAGAGTGAGTGCTCTATTCCATTTTGGTTTTTGTATATTGTATTTCTTTCTAGTTTTCAGCTGGTTATTTGAATTAGGTCAATTTTCATGCCAGACAGCCTTGTTCATAATAATATGAATAGCTATAGTTGATTATTGTACATTTTCATCTCAAAGGAAAATGGTATACCGACAATATTAACATACGGAAATTCCATCCGGAATTATGAGCCATGACATTGTTGAAAATATGAGCCACATTGTTCAGTGTTATGGTTAAAAACGGAAGGTACCGCAGAAGGCTGCATCATCCTGTGTGGATTTCTGTAAAATAATTCTGCTTGTATCGCATTACCCTCATATTATAAGACTTTAGGCTGCTTTAAATGCGTTTTGGTCTCTACTTCAAAGGAGCCTATGAGGTCGAGTTATTGTACAGTTTGTACTTATCTCAAGCATATGTAGCTAAATATTTGAAACTATTCCCACTTGATTTGGTTTGACAAGATTGGATTGTGGAAACTCTTGTGGTGTCATGTAACTATTGACTTAGTTTTGACAAATTTGATGCATTTTTGTTATTTCGCTCAACTAATGTGGTGCAGGTGTGATTGCCAAAAGGTGAAGGGGAAAAATTCCTAGAGGAAGAGTAAATAGTTAGGCAAATACGGTTGCTCATGGTTCTTAGTTGGGGCTGTCTTCCTTTTATTACCTTGTTATCTCTCTTTGTCCATCACAGAACTTGTTTGTTCATATGCTTTTGTTGGAGTTAGATGTGAGGTTCCACCACTCAGTCTATCTACATGTAGCTCTATTTTCTTAGGGATGCTAAGGTGCATAAGTCACTAAGTTACTACAGTTGTTCTCCTGAGTTTGAGTTTCTGCCTTGTGCTATTTGCTTATCATTTTGAGTTCTCTTGTTGCTTCTAGAATGATTCCCTAACACAGTTGGAGCTTAGTGTGTTTTTTTTTGGCAAGGTAGATCTTGCATGGCTTTTCTTATGAACGTTTGCGGTCCCTTATTTCCATTCTGTGCATTATTCATGAATGTTTTCAGGGCAATTGAGCATGAATGCAAGAATTCATCTTTCTGTCGGTAGTAAAAGGTGCCAATGATTTGACTTTGGTATCCAGTCGGAGCATCTGATTCTTGTAGCTATGTTTGAACAAGAATTCATGCATATTCTCATTTCTGCTTGCTCTTCATTTTTTTTTCTTGGTATGTGAAGTTTCACTAGTCAATTTGTTTCATCAACCCCACTCTGCACATATTCGTACTGTTGGATTAATAATCCTCTGATAGCAGCCATCTTGACTATTTATTCTCTACTCGGTACCAGATCTTGCGTCTTTTTTATTTTATTTTATTTTATTTCTCCATAAGAAGATTACAAGTATCTCAAATACATCAAACATGATATAAGTTCACAATCATACTAAGCCCAATTGAAAGCCCATTAAGGGAACAACTAACTAAACTTATAACCCCGTATACAGGGAAATAACGAATCGCTGCTTCTGCAAGGATTGACACCCACCCCTATGAAAGTGTACAAGGGTGGCCAATTGAGCTTGCCCCAATTGGTTAGATCTTGCTTCTTCTGCAGCCCTTTGTTGGTTGGAAATTCTCTGTGCAACAGGTATGTCAAGGTGATGTGAAGGTCTATCTAAAGCCATCCGGTAAAAAGCCCACATGCTGGGAGAGAGGCAGTCTTACAACCTTTGGGTTTACCTGTTACATAACAAATACCACCTCCCATGCTGTGCATTCAACTTTGATTTCGTTGTCCCATTGTCATCATGTGTATATCCTGGGTTTCCTTTGAGGGCATCAATGCAAAAAAAAAAAATCCTTCATTTGATTGTATACTGTCTGGTGGAAGGAAAGTGCACATGTACCTTACATGGGGTTATGTTGAGGGGTTTTATCATCCCATTCTGTTCAGCTGGTTGGGTTAGGATTCTTAGGATAGATGCGTATTCCTCGGCGATTATGAGGAATGCACGATAGCATATTACGCTCAACCGTGCCCCGTTCCGGGGCTGACATTGTGATCCGAACCATTTATATGGAAGCATCTACCCAAGTCCAGTTATTTTGCAGGGTGAGAAGAAGGTTTTAATGGGCCTTACAGAAAAGAATCCAAAGAAGCTGGTTTGTTTTTCTGGTATGTGGGAAAGTCTAACACAAGTGAGCATAGGCAAACATAATATAACATGAGAGTAAATTCTTTACACCGCCGATGTATACATTTGTTTCTTTCAGATCAATTATATTGTGTCACGTCGCCATATTTTATTGATTGGGATCACTGTTTTGCAACGTGGCGCGATGTAAAGAATTAATTCTCATATAACATCCATAACATATAGGTAAATGATTTTGGCATTCCACTTTTTTATGATGGCACTCAAAAACTTGTCTTTTAATGTAAAATTACCTGGGGAAAAAAAAAATCTACTCGTTCATTTCATACCATACTCAAACACTAAATATTTCGCTATTTTAAAAACCATGATCGAGGTTCCTTTCTTTGGGGAAAAAAATTGAAGATCATGGATTATATTTTTTGTTTGAAAATTTTCTTTTTGAGAATAAAATTTTCCAGTGGCACTGTTGGAAAATTTTGATGTTTCAAAAACTTATAGATTTTGCATGAGGACTGAGGAGACATGACTCCATGAATGATTTGATCTTTACCCCTTTTATTCTCTTACAACCAGCCCATCAAACCCACTCAACCCAGAAAACTTGAAGACATAAAAAATAAAACCCAAAACACGTTTCACCAGTCCAGCCCATTTAGAGATTTAGAGACCTAATATTTAAGACCCAAACTCTTCACCAAACCCACCATGCTTCAGCCCAGCCCAGTAACGCATATATTTGAACCATTCCCGGTCAGCCCAAAGACCCAAACTTGAGATAATATAAGGCATAGAGTTTACGTGTGCCGGGTCACCTCTTAAATTATCCTTTCAAATAATTCAAATATTTTGAAAATGCTTCCGCAAGTCCAAAGACCCGTTTCCCCACAAGCCCCCCCCCCCCCCCCCCCCCCCCCCCCCACTTTTTGTTGTGGCCTGCGAGATTAGAAAAGAAATGGTCGATAATTTTCAATTTCGAGTGGGGAAGGTGTTTAGCACAACACCCCATATCGATCTTGCGGTACTCGTATATCCTCAAAACGCAATTGAATGGAGTTGTTTGGAGCAATATGAAAGAGACTTTATTTATTTACAACTTTTATTAAGGAGACCTTTTTAGAAGAAAGAAAGTAGAAGTAAAAAGAGACCGACGTACTGTATTTTCTAAGCGGGAGAATGCTCGAAAAAGTCAACCTAGGCCTGGGAGGTCTAAAAGTACTCGGAAGAGATCTTCAAGGGCGGGATCCGCTCGACAACTTCAAAACAGGTTGTGAGTATAATACTAGAGAAAGTCAACCTAGACCACCACTGCCAATGGGAAATTTCTTTTCAGGTTGCTGATGTCAAATGTTGGGCTAAAGGGAGAAACTGGAAGTTCTCATGGGCCTATAGGGAGCAAAATCGTTTAGCTCACAGGCTTGCTTCTTCAAGTTTTGATAGGAATTCTGGTATTTATCCATGTTGTATCCCGCCTGGGATTGAGGATCTCATTGCTAGAGAAAAACCCCCTTAGTTTTTATTTTATTTTATTTTATTTTCTGTATCTTTGTTTGTCATTTCAAAAAAAAAAAAAAACCTAGACCCAAAAAAAAGTCAAACACGAGAGGCCCAAAAAATTGTCTGAAAGACATTTTTATCATTGAACAGAGTCGGCCCTGACTTTTCGGTAGCTTAAAGTAGAAATTAAAAATAGAGCATCTTTTGTTGTATTATAATAAGGGATAAAAAGTAGAAGGGGCCCTTACAATTCAAAATTTTTTGGAGGCCTAAGCAGCCGCAACACTTGCTTTAGCTAAGGGCTGGCTTTTTCACTGAATCCTCTTATTGACCATTTTTTTGTCATTCATTAATACTAATTTACACTATCCAAGGGGACTTGGGGAGGGGAATAGGGCTTACGGAGATCAGACCCTGCCCATGCACATGAAAATATGTAAGGGGGAGGCCAATTGCACTCCACTTTACTTTCAATCCTCTTATTGACTTAAAAGCGAAAATTTTGGGACGAAGTTGAAAAAAGTTTGAAAAATACTCCTGAACCCATAAAAGTGGGCCCCGTGAGGATGTAAGTTAGAAAAAGTCGAGCGGGCCGAACAGAGGTCCAGGGAGATTTCGAGTACACTTGCCAAACGTTTTGAGATGTGAATTTTCTTTCTAATGACTCAAACTTTACTGCATCGAATTGGTAAAAATTCGGAAAACCGTACCAGGCCCATTCTCATTCTATGAAACCTAGGGTTTGTGTTTCGCCCAAGCATTTGTGATGAAACTTGGGGCTTCTATTTCATTAAACAGTGTTTCATTCCTTTCGAGTTTAAATTCCGGCTGAGATTGATAATCAATTGATATTTGATTCCCACTGTGTACATCCCAATTTGAATCAACTAAGCTCCCACCTTGGATCCGATGATGAAGCTTGTCCCTGTTAGCAAAGCAGCACCATAGCATGACTATGAAACCCTAGAAGTGTAAGAAAATTCCTTTGATCCTTTCAAAACCCTAACGAAAGCCTGAAAAAGTCGCGGCTGTCAAATCGGTAACCACTCCTTTGAAACCATGATTGCGTGTAATATTCAACAATTGCATCATGGTTTGAAATGAGTAGCCATCGTATCAAACTAATGGTTGCTGCTTTTCTAGGCTTTTGTAAGGGTTTTGAAAGGATCAAAAGAGTTTTCTTACACTCTAGGGTTGTCCCAGTCGTACTTGGCTCTGCTAGAGTGATGCTTTGCTGATATGGACTAGCTTCATTGGATCCAAAGGTAAGAACTTAGTTAATTCGTGTAACCAAATTGAGATGTCTACAGTGGAAATCAAATATCAATTAATAATCTATTTCAACCGGAATTTAAACTCAAAATGAATGAAACAAAAATGTTTAACGAAATAGAAGCCATCATCATCCTCAACATTGACTTTATCACAAATGCTTGGGCGACACACAAACCCTACTTCCCCCATTTTCCCTTTCTCATAAATGATGCGTAGAAACTAACCGCCTTGGTTATACTAGAAGGCACCGAATACCGTCCCATCCCGTAATTTAACTCGCGAACCAAAAGCATCTTTGACAACAACAGACAAGTTAGTCTTGAAAATTGTACGTTGATTTGATGACTTGGTTAACCTTAAAATTAAGTAGCAATTCCAACGGACACAAACCTAAAAATTAAGTAGCAATTCCAACGGACGCAATGTTTTAGTTTCGAACGAGGTTTCTCGCGGAAGACACGGGAGCCCACACCACTAAATTAGCCATGTCACGGAGCAGTATTACACAATTTAAACCTCAGTTTCTATGCCTTCTTACTAGATAGTAACAACTTTTAATTTCATTACTGAAGATCGCGTTACCCAAGTAGTAACACTAAGATTCAGGCATTCAGCGTCCCAAGTCCTCCAAATAAATGGGGATATCCTGATCCTTACTACACTAATGATGGTATGGAGGGTATGGAGGTGGAGGTGCAGGTGCAGCACTACGATCATACGAACCGAAATTCCTCGGCCCTGCGTATGATCCATGTCCACCATAGGATCCACCTGCCTGGGCCCCACCATATGGTCCACCTGCCGGGTCCCCACCGTACGACCCACCTATTGGGGCCCCACCGTACGACCCACCTATTGGGGCCCCACCATAAGATCCACCAGTCAGGGCCCCACTATACGATCCACTTGCCCGGCCCCCAACAGCTCCACCATATCCTGGCCCATAAGAAGCTGGACCTGGACCCTCGTACATGTTGCGGCTGGCATTCTTGTATGGGGTGCGAAATGTGGCAGGTGTCGCCTGAAGCAACCGGGAAGCGGGGGAAGCATTGGAGAATCTCCCCGATTTGGGCGGGTAAGAGGGTGGACCACCACCACCTCTTCGGCCTCGCTTGTTAGGAGGCTTGCTTGTAGATGTGGGGGCACTCTTCTTTTTGTGTTCCTCCTTGGCCTTCTCCAGCTGCTGAACTCGCTTCCAGAGACTATCAATGGTGGACTTCGACTCAAGCTTGTTGTCTTCCGCACATTTTAGCATAGCTACTGTGGCATTCAACTCTAAGTCGTTCGCCTCTTCCTGTAAACTAAGAGAGCATCAATAAACCAAGAATATACGAGACAGCAAAAGAGTTAACCGTAGCACATTTAGCTGGAATCTTAAGAGCAAGTTTATTAGCATAGTTAAATAACCTTTAAAGCTATTTTAGCTAATCAAAGTGATAAATTTCCATCTGCACCAGCATAGGTAAACAACAAGCTATAGTCCATTTCTCTACAGTTGTTCGCTTAATCTACCGAACTACTGTTCAGAAGGTACCCATTATTTTAATGTTTCATCTCTCTCTCTCTCCCTTCCACGGAATCCGCCCCTTCTCCTCCATTGCTTCCACCTCCGCAAACGCCACTGTCATCCCGGCATCACAATAATTAACGAAGCATAAGAGAAGGGAAAGAGGCAATGGAAGCCAAGATGGGGCAACTTCTTCAACTCAGTCGCCG